>CAUYRH010046010.1:0-88062 GCA_963574655.1 Perodicticus potto
GCATCTTAAAAGGGTACATGTGAAATTTACTAGGTGTAGAATATAAATGTCTTAACACGATAACTAAGAAAATGCCGTGAAGGCTATATTAACCAGTTTGATGAAAATATTTCAAATTGTGTATAAAACAAGCACATTGGGTGGTGCTTGTGGCTCAAAGGAGAAGGGCGCCGGCCCCATATACTAGAGGTGGCGGATTCAAACCCAGCCCCAGCCAAAAACTGCAAAATAATAACAATAATAATAATAATAATAATAATAAAACCAGCACATTGTACCCCATGATTGCATTAATGTACACAGATATGATTTATTAAAAAAAAAAGAGAGAGGAAATACTTTTTCATTATTACTTATTTACAAAGGTTTTTGTTGTTCTATTTCACACCAGACAAATTTACCCAGAGGAAAAGATAATAACAGCTGATGTGTCCAGGTGAGATTTGTTTGGACATGCATTAAAGATACAATTTGATGTTTTCATAAACTACTGTATACAATAGATCTCACCCAATACTTCCTTTTAGCTGATGTCTAGTTCTTTTTTTTGAGTTAGAGTGCTATGGCGTCATAGCTCACAGCAACTTCAAACTCTTCGGCTCAAGCAATTCTCTTGCCTCAACCTCCCAAGTAGCTGTGACTATAGGCACCTGACACAATGCCCGGCTATGTTTTTTTCAGAGACGGGGTCTCGCTCTTGCTAGGGATGGTCTTGAACCCGTGAGCTCGGACGATCCACCCACCATGGCCTCCCAGAGTGCTAGGATTACAGGCATGAGCCACTGCTCCGGCCTGATGTCTAGTTCTAAAAGGGAACATTCTTTTTATATGGTGGGAAGTTAAGCACATGGTAATTTATCACCTGCAGTACATCTCCCTTTCACAAATGGTCCTCAATTCCCTTTAGCCCAGGAGAATTTACACCCAATTGAAGGTGTGGAAAGACAGTGAACACTGTTTGCTATGACATTGAAAGTCAGGGGATTGTTTGGTTTTCCTGAGTCTGGTTCAGGAGCTTGTGTGGGGCAGTGATGTTTGTTGTGGCATCATGGGATGGCACATGACCCAGTTTGAAAATGTCCAGGCTAGGGTAGTAGTCTATCCCTTACCCATGATGACTGGTTCAGGAATGTGAGTATTCTCCTATTTAGGCCAGTGGTAATCAGTTTGACAAAGAAGAGGTTGTTTTTGTTGGCATTGCTATGCTGGTAAGGGGTAAGTCTGAGGTTAATATGGCTCATATTTATCATCATGGCCTATTCATTCTTGTAAAAGGACATAAAAAGACAGTCTACTAAAGAGGTATTAAAAGTGACTAATGTATGATATGTTTTGTTAGTAATCAAAGAAACAGATTAAAACCACAATGAGGCATGATTTACTTTTTAATTGAAAAATTACTGATTGATTAATTAGGTGACAAATTGAAGCATTGGAAAGGATGCTGTTTGCTATGGTTTCAATATGTTCTCCAAAAGTTTTTGCATTGGAAGCTTGGTCGTGATTGACAGTGTTGAGAGATGGGACCTCTGGGAGGCAAAGGAGTCATGAAGTCTTCCCTCTTATGCAAGGATTAATACTATTATCATGGGAGGGAGTTAGTTATTGTGGAAATGGTCTGTTATAAAAGCGAGCTTGCTCTTCTACCTGCTGTCTTGCCCAGCCTCATTCCATTCTTCCCCCAGTGGAATGGCCTTGTTAGATGCTGTTGCCATGCTCTTGGAATTTCCAGTCCTCTGGAACCATGAACCAAATAACCTTCTTTCTTTATAAATTACCCAGTCTTTAGTGTTCTGTCATAACAGCATAAAATGGACTAAGATAATATTCAAGTTTGTAGAGGTAGACATTTCTGTATCATTCTTTGAAAGCAATTTGAAAACGCCTACCACTGTTCTTAATCAATATCATATTGTTTGTCCCAATAATTGGGAATATATCCATAAAAAATTAATCCTAAATGTGGAAGTGTTTGAGACACAAAACCAAAAACAAGTAATATTCAGAGGTAATGAAATACTAAGTAAATTATAGCAAATACTTTTGGAGTGATGTTTTAAGAGTAAATGAAGAATGCAGGGGGGTCCGAAATTGTAAGCACATCATCTGCCATCTAGCTTATAATTGATTTGTATGATATGTTCCTTTTAAATTTTTTTCTTTTTTTTTTTTTTTGACAGAGTTTCACTGTGTCGCCCTCAGTAGAGTGCCATGCTGTCACAGCTCACAGCAACCTCCAACCCCTGGGCGATTCTCTTGCCTCAGCCTTCCTTCTAAAATTTAAAAGGAAATCACTATTTTGCACTTATACTATCTTGCCCTCATGCTCTGAGTGTACTGTACTCCCTCAGCCAATGAGACTTAGTGGGGTATTTCGGGCCATGGAGCACCAGTCTCTGACATCCTCAACTGCAAGTATAATGCAGCAAGTACTGTTTATTCCTCTAGTGTCTCTCTTTCCGCCGTTTAGTTCGTATTTATTGCAGAATTTTGATCCAAAATATTGTCCAAAATGGTACGAATGATAGTGGAACAATTGTTTCCAAGAATCAGATATTAAAATTCAGGTTCTCTGGAGGATTGAGGAGCCTTCAGGCAAATGGAGAGGCAATTTATTTGAGGGGAACAGGGAGAATCCTTCAACCTTTTGAAATCATATAAATATAACTGCAAGTCAGTAAAGTTTTTTATTTATTTATTTATTTTTTTCTATCCAGTCTCCTGTGTGATGGGCAGGAATACTCACCACTATACCAATAAGGTAGTCAGTAAAGTTTTTTAGGGCAGAATTTCTATTTCTCTTTCTGTTTGTGGGGCTTACTCATAATTTGTAGGTCCCAGTGCAAAATTAAAATGTGGGACCCTTATCTAAAAAGTCAAGGAGAAAAGTGCTGTTAAAGATACATATGAAGCTTTTTCTTCCACAGTCTCACTCTCAAACTCATGGTGTTTTTATTGTCTATTTAATGTCATTCTAGGTAAAGAAAAATTTTGTTATTAAATGTTTAGCATGAATTTTTCCGTTCCTTTTTATATTGTGTAATGCCAGTTTTAAATGCAAATATGCTTATCAGAGCATAATATGAAAATGAACAGGGAATATTTTGCTTCCAGCGGTTCAGGACAGACAAATACAAACCATATTTAGGAAGGGTGGAAGGAGGCAGAGAGAGGTCCCCGGGGGATACTTGTGGACCAAGGGGGAGTGCCTGGTTCTATCAGTTACTGGGTTCTGCTTTTGCCAGCCTTGGGATCTCTGCGCTCAGCCTGGGGCAGGAACTAGGGAAATTGAAGGTGCTGCCTCTGTCTGCCATAGGTGGGTGATCCCCAAGAACCATTAACCCTCAGGGCTGGAATGTGCTTAGGATCTGGATGGGGCATGGGAGAGGATCACCCCCACCCAGGTGTGGCCTCTGGTGGGCAGCTCTGTAGATGTGCAGTGGTGCTGTCAGCCCAGGGCTGAGGTGCTGCCATCGTGCCCTATCCCAAGATGCCACAGACTGCAGATACTGACCCCTCCCCTCTCAGCATTGCTCCTAGGCCCCTGCCGGGGGTGGGGGGTGGCAGTTATTGTGGGTCAAGGCAGGGGGAATTTAGCTGGAGTGTGGTGCCAGGGAGTAGGTGAGTGGGCTGCTGGGAGCTCATCCTGGGGAGATAGAGGAAGGCAGGACCACAGCTGAGGCTCCAAGGTCCTGGTATGTGCTCCATTGTCCTACAGTCTCCTTGGTGCCTAACAAGTGAGTCTTTTATTTATGATACTGCTATCTATTAAGTTCACTCTCTCCAAATGAGATAGTGATCTTCTTTAGAACAACAAATACCCAGGCAATGTTCAATCATGCTTGTGACTTCATTAGAAAAGAATATGGAGTCACCTGGTTTTAAAGCTGGAAGAGATAGAGAGGTTTGCCAGGGACTTTACACAGCTGTTTCAAAATCATATAACTTATTATCAAAAGGTCCAGGACTAAAACCATGTCTCCTAATTCTCAGTTCAAGTGCTCTTTGTAAGACATGATATTGCTTTGGCTAAAATTTCATTTAGCAACCTGTTTTGAAACCTCATAAGCTCAGGGCTATACAATGGACAATAGGGAGATGATAGAAGTTATGTCTGAGAAAGAGGAACAAATTGTGAGAAAGAGAGTTATACAGGATTCATTAGCTACTTGAGCAGGATAATGAGAAAAAGGAATGGCTTATTCACATAATGTGAATAATACTGCTGTTTGTGTTTTCCTGTTAAGTCTCTATTGCCTCTATGTGGTTTATTCTTTGTGGTGTAGAAATGGAAAATGTAAATGCCAAACCAGCTTCCCCCATCATTCCCCACCTGGCTGGCAGCCTTCTTTCCCCGTCTATAATGATAATCCTAATGTTAATCTGCTGCTTTTTAAAGGATAAATCAGTTAATTTCTCTCTTCAGTGCAATTAACACATTTTTGCTGCAAACTACACTGTGTTAGGTGATGCAGAGGATATAAAAATAACTAGACCAACAACAAAACAACCTAATTTTCAAGGATCCAAAGAATAAAGAAAGGGTACAGGAGATCTATTTATTATTTTGTTTAATTCAAGTCACTGCTACCTCTTATTATGACTAAACAAAAGCTGAGGTACAATATTACAAAAAATAAACACCCTGATGGGAAAGCAGGAGACATGGAATCTAGCTGTTTCTGAGCTTTTAATTAGCTGTATGACCTTGAGTAGGTCATTTAATCATAGTGGATCCCCATTTTTTTCATCTCTAAAATGAGAGGTTTGGATGGGAAGTAATTTCAAAGCTCCCTTCGAAGTCTCAAATCCCAATTTATGATTATAATATATTTATGTGAACTAAGCAATCATATAATTTATTCCAGATTATGGCAAAATTAGCTTATAATTAACCAATGTTCCCCTTGCTTTAATTCTTTTTTTCTATCCTCAATCTCAATGGAACCACTTACTTTAATTTAGAACACTGAATAAAACTGAAATTACAAATTGAAATCAAGGCAAAACAAAGCTCTTATTGTTGATGATGCTGGCAAGAAAGTCAATGGTTAAAGTTCAAATGACTACTGTATCTGGATGGGGAAGCTCTACTGTCTCCTTTCTTCACATTTTGACTTAAGGTACAAAGCATGAGCGTGCACACGTGTGTGCAAATACACATGGATACATACTTGCAAATCCTATTTAAGGACACAGGGAGGTAAAAGAAAGCGTTGTGACCCAGAGTTCACAATTCACCTACTCTTTGCACCAAATGAGAGTTTCCTCTTTCAGGCTGTGGTTAGTCTTGATTTTCTTGTGGAGCTCTGGGCAGGCTGGTACATATGTGCATACAGCTTTGCCACAGATCATGCCCAGAACCCCTAGCAGCTAAAAACTGTGCATAGGTGGTCCTGACCCTTTGAACCCGGATACGACAGGGTGCCGTATAGAAGAACTCACATTCTTGTAAGTGCCCTCTCAAGTTTTTTTTCTTTCTTTCTTTCTTTCTTTTTTTTTTTTTTAGCATTTCAGCATATCTTTGCTTCCTTTGATTCTTTTGAGGTTTAAGGGTGGTCACTGGCAGAATTACACAAATAGGGTGTTCACAGCTCAGCAGTCTTTGGATCCACATTTGGAGTTCTACGTGGGTGGCACAGGAATAAATGCCAGTGTGAAACCAGGACAGATCTGTTAACAGAAATTAAACAACTCAGGATAGAGCCCTAAAAGCTTCCATTAAAAGGCCTGAAAGACTTAGAAATTATAATGACAGAAAAAAGGCCCAATTAAAAAATTGCTAATCATTTGAATATATTCAAGAGTCAAAATAGCCTTTGAGAATTGAGTTTGCTTCACAGTGGATTTTTAAAAATCAAAAGAAGCCTAAGTCAGTCAGAAATGAAATGTCTTTGTGTTGTGAAAACAGAGTGGAAGATGAGAAAAATATCACCCAAAACATAGCCTATGAAATGTAACTCATGGATGTTATCAGTTATCTTAATGCGATGAAAACCAATTTTACTAAATTCCACATAGCTGTTTCATTAAATTTCCAGAATCCTAATAAGGGCAGTAATGAGTAA
Source organism: Perodicticus potto (assembly GCA_963574655.1). Lineage (NCBI taxonomy): Eukaryota > Metazoa > Chordata > Mammalia > Primates > Lorisidae > Perodicticus > Perodicticus potto. The sequence goes on from CAUYRH010046010.1 coordinate 6,069, forward strand.
GGATCTGTGCCCAACTTCTTTTTTTCAAAACTATTGAGCTTTGTGGTCATCACTATTAATAAGTAGTCTGCTCAAGGTTTTCACTAAAATTCATAATGATTAAAACATTCATATTGCACAAGTATAAAAGTATATAAATTAAAAAGATTATTTTAACAAATATTCTTGAATTTGGTTTTTAAGCTAGCAGGTATTTCAGATTTTGCTTCTAGCTGGTTAGAGGCAGGATGAGTATCTGAATAGACAGCAAAGTAATTAATTTTCAGTATTTTCCTCTTGCCTTTGAACCTTAGAAGTGACCTAGGTGAAGAACTATCCCTGCAGTTGCTTCCCACCTGGTTGTCAGGCCACCCACGCTGAGCAGCCACAGAGCCTGATTTCTATATTAAGGCAATATTTCCGTTAGTAGTCACCATATTGTGCTAGAATTGGCATAAAATGAGGGCTTCAGACATGGCTTTCCTGGGACACATTTATACATTCTTCCCTGCCTCATTGCCAGGGCAATTATTTTCAGGGAAAAGCTGTTTCCAAGGGGATTATAAGAAACTCACAGGCTGCCAAAGGAAGGATTTTGAAAAGAGCTGTGGTGTTGGAAGAAATGATCCTGACCACATATGTTCCCTGAGATCTCGCAGAGCCAGAGCACAGAGCTCATAAAAGAGGCCCTTTTGGAAAGAAGAATTTTTTTTCTCCTATTATAAACTAATACAGCCTTTTTGGAGAGAAGTATGGAGAAACCTTAAAGATCTAAAAGCAGATCTTCCATTTGATCTTGCAATCCCATTACTAGATATCTATCCAGAAGAACAAAAATCATTTTACCACAAAGACATTTGCACCAGAATGTTTATTGTGGCTCAATTCATAGTGCCAAGTCGTGGAAGCAACCTAAGGGCCCATCAACTCGTGAATGGATCAACAAACTGTGGTATATGTATACCATGGAATACTATTCAGCCATCAAAAAAGATGGAGACTTTAAATCTTTAACATTTACCTGGATGGAGTTGAAATACATTCTTCTTAGTAAAGTATTGCAAAAATGGAAAAATAAATATCCAATGTACTCCGTACTAATATGAAACCAATATATAAACAATTACATGCTCATATGAACAATAAAACACAAATATAGTCTAGTATGGGAGTAGAGGGAGGGGTGAGGGGAAGGACCATTGGCAGAAGAAGGGAGGGCATGAGGTGGGATCTCACATATTGTGCACATTCTGAGAGTGTATAACACGCCCCTGGGTGAGGGGCTCTTTTACAAATGGAATTTTACCGTGGAAGTGAGAACAACGTAACTTAAAAATTTGTACACTCATATTAATTTGAATAAAGAGCAAATTAAAAAAAAAGAAAAGTAATGGGGACTGTGGAGTTAGAGAACAGAGATCTAGCATGGGAGGCAACATGCTGCTGTACAAATCGTGCAGAGACTGGTGCTTTTCCTCTGATGTTTAACAAGTCAGAAGGTAACTCCAGAGGTCTAGGTCAAGCCTGTTAGAGTTGTGCTAGAGGTAGGTCCAGTTAATGAGTTATTGTACATTTCACGCGTCTTCTTACAAGACCTTCAAGAAGATGGACAGTCCTGAGGAAGAGAAATCTCAGCTTACTTTTACTTGAACAATTTTCTTGCAAGGTTAGTTCCTACTGTGTGTAGGAGCCTTCCTCAGAGCCACACAGGAAGCAAGGCCTAGTTCTCTTTGTATTGTAGAGAAAAATCAAGTGAAGTGCTGACAGTTATCCTTTATAATCAAGTTGGGGCAAAAGATAAAGACTGAGACTCTTGACTCCATCTCTGGATCTGTAGGCTAAAATTCTCAGGAAGCACTACCTTTGGCTGCAGGCAAAACTGGGTAGTGGTCTCTGTGCTTTCGGTGACGGTCCTGGTTATCTGTGCTGTGTAACAAACTACCCCTAAACTTAGTAGCTTAAAACAATAGCATGTTTTTAGAATCTTTTTTTAATAATCTTTCATGATTTTCATGGGCTGACAACTCAAGAAGGGCTAGACTCAGCAGTTCTGGCTCTGGCATTTCCTGTGATTGTGGTCAGATAGTGGTTGCAGCTGGATCAGGGGGAGCGAGGCAGCTGGGAGCTGGCTTGGCACCTCTCCTTTTGCATAGGCTCAGGGCCTTTCCATATGGACTATTGGGAGGGGGCTCAGTGAGGGCTTCCTCTCAGCAGAGCAGCCTCAGGTGAGAGGGCTTGGAACATGGTATCCCACAATTCCCACAAAAATGTTTCAGCCAGCCAGGTGGAAACAAAACTGAGCAGAAAGTACAGAGATTTCCAGTATGCTGACTGTTGCCATACACACTCAGCTTCCCTCACTATAAACGCCTGCACCAGAGTTGACACATTGGTTATAATCAGTGAACTACGTTGACACATCATTATTGCCCAAAGTCCATAGTTTATATTAGGGTTCCCTCTTGACATTGTATATTGTGTGGATTTTGACAGATATGTAATGACATGTATCCATCACTATGGTGTCCCGCAGAGTAGTTTCACTGCCCTCAACACCCTCCCCTCTGCCTACTCATTCCTTCTCCCCTTTCCCTCCTTTAGCCACTGATCTTTCTACTGTCTCCAGAGTTTTGCCTTTTCCTGAATGTCGTATACTAGAATCACATAGTATTTAGCTCTTTCAGATTGTTTCTTTCACATAGCAATATGCATTTAGGTTCCTCTATCTCTTTTCAGGGCCTTCTAGCTCATTTCTTTGTGGTGCTAAATAAATTTCCTTTGTCTGTATATACCACAATTTATTTATCCATTCATCTACTGAAGGACATCTGCGTTGCTTCTAAGTTTGTGCAAGTATGAACAAAACTGCTTGGGACACGTGTATGTGGGTTTTTGTGTGTACATAAATTTTCAACTCATTTGGGTAAATAGCCAAGGAGTGTCACTACTTGTCATATGATAAGAATATGTTTAATTTTGTAAGAAATTGCTTAACTGTCTTCCACAGTATCTGTACTAGTTTGTATTCTCACCAGCAATGAATGAGAATTCGTGTTGCTCTATATCCTCACCAGCATTTGTGGTCGGTGCTTTGGAGTTTAGCCACTCTGATCAGTCTGTAGAAGTATCTGATTGCCGTTTTAATTTGCATTTCCCTAATGTCTATGATGTGGAGCATCATTTCATGCTTATTGCACTTGTATGTCTTCTTTAGGAAGCTGGTTAGTGCCTGTGGATATTTTTAAATGGGTGTGTTTGTTTTCCTATTGTTGGGTTTTAATGGCACTTTGTATATTTGGATAATAGTCATTTATCACATATGTCTTTTGCAAACATTTTCTTCCACTTGGTGGCTTATCTTTTTATTCTCTTGACAGTGACCTTCACAGAGTAGAAGTTTTTAAATTTTAATAAAGTCTAGTGTATCAGTTAGTTCTTTCATGGATCATGCCTTTGGTGTTCTGGAGCCCAGTGTTCAGATGTAATGAGTTCCTGGAAAAACATGTATTATGGCAGACCTCTGCACAAAAATTGATGCTTTGATCTATAGAGACATTGCTGAACACCATCAAATACATACATTTGCACAGAAAAAAAGTGAAATTTAAGTCTATGTTTGGCAACAAAAAAAAAGATGAAGTGAGAAAAGGCAAAATTTTGTGGCACTTATCCTAGAGAACCCACTCCTTATAACACACTTAAGGCTATAGTGGGTAATGGCGATACACCATGTCTATATTGTTATTATATCTTTAAGCAGTTTATCTTATTTTATTTATTTTATTTCTTTCTTCGAGACAGAGTCTCTCTATGTCGTCCTTGGTAGAGTGCCATGGCACCACAGCTCACAGCAATCTTAAACTCTTGGAGTTAAGAGATTCTCTAGCCTCAGACTCCCAAGTAGCTGGGACTACAGGCGCCCTCCACAACACCCAGCTATTTTTTTGTTGTTGCAGTTGTCATTGTTGTTTAGCAGGCCCAGGCCAGGTTCGAACCTGCCAGCCTCAGAGTATGTGACCAGCACCCTAAGCACTTAGCAACAGGCACTGAGCCCTTTAAGAAGTTTTATATATTGAAATAAATCTAGACAGAAGCCATATCCATTGCATAAGCTTTCTGGACAGTAAGGAATGTGATATAATCAAAGGTCAGAGGTTGCACTTAAGAAGTCCTATTTATCTGGAAAATACATGTATTAATTATAGGCTTTTACTCTCATGAAAAGATCTGAAAATACAGGCCGAGCGCAGTGGCTCACTCCTGTAATCCTAGCACTCTGGGAAGCTGAGAAGGGTGGATACTTTGAACTTAGGTTGTAGACCAGCCTGAGAAGACTGGGACCCTGTCAGTACTAAAAATAGAAAAATTGGTGAGGCATTATGGTGGGTGCCTGTAGTCTCAGCTACTGGGGAGGCTATGGCAAGAGGATCATTGAACCCAGGAATTTGGGGTTGCTGTGAGCTAGGCTGATACTACAGCACTCTAGCCTGGGTAATAGACTAATACTCTGTCCCAAAAAAAAAAAAAGATGTGAAAATACAATGGTTCAAATAAGATAGAGTTTTATGTCTCCTTCATATAACAGTCCAGAATTAATTGATAATTTAGACCATGTAGGTTGTTCTGCTCCATGAAGTAATTCAGAGACTGAGATTTTTTCTATCTTGCAGCTAAGTCATTCTTCAGGGTGTTGTCACCTTCAACGTTTGTTCTCTGGCTTTCTGTTGTGTGTTTGAGTCTGGGGTAAGGGAAAGGAGAGAGAATAGCTAGATAGTAGTTCAAGTAAATTCCTTTATAAAGGATTTGATCTACAAGTTGCACATTTTGTTAAACATTCTACTGGCTAGAGTTTAGTCATATGCCTCTGCCTAGATAACAAGGAAGGCTGAAAGGTATAGTCCCCAGCTTGGCAGCACATTTTCAGTTAAAATGTTGGGATTTCTACTTCTAAATGGAAGAAGTAAGGATGAACAATAGGCAGCCTCTGTCATAAAACGTTGAATTTCTGGTAGAAGGGATAATAACGCCAAAATGTTCATGCTCCCCTTTCTCACCTGAGCCACTGCCGCTGCACCCAGTGTGTTATCACAAAGAACACCTAGGCTGTAAAGGGAGCCGGGGGATGGAGCTGGAGAGCCGTCCAGCTCCAGATTAACAAGGCAACTTTTTTTGCTTTGAAGTATTTCTATGGGATCGCTTTGTTGTTGATAGTGTTGAATAAGAAACAAATCAACAAACATATATTTATTGATGACCTAGTGTGTGCAAAACGTTGCCTTGGGAGTTCTGAGAGCTGAAAGAAATATGAGATGATCTTTGCCTCCCAAAAGCACAAAGTCAACTTGTGTAGATTCAATCTTGAAAAGTTAAAGAGCAATAAGATCATAAAATAATGATTGGACACCCAATTACCCACCATGGCTGTGCAACACAAGAGGCCCTTACAGCCCATTGAAGTCCTAGCTAAGCTTCCTTTTGCACAGGCTGTCTCATGCAAGAGATAGCAAAGCCAAAGCGCCAGTACTGAATAGTAAGGGGCTAGGGAAAGAAGACATTTTAAGAGTCTGGGGACTGATAACTCCACTCATTCCCAGCCATCTATCTCCTCATGCCCATGCCTTGCCCAGTGAGTTCTGTGGAGAGTGGCACAGTGGAGTTCGAGGATGAAGAGTGTGCTGGGGATGGACATTCTCCCAGGAATGTTCCCGAAGAAGCAAATGTCGTCTATCACTGGAGGAGAGATAAAATGGGGTGGGGGGTGTGCCATGAAAGGCTGTGCGAGGATGAAGTTAGAGGGACAAGGACCTGGATCAATTTTTTTTTTCTTTTCTTCTTCTTTTTTTTTTTCTTAATGCTGTTGCTCCAGACTAAAGTGCCATCATAGCTCACAGCAACCTCAAACTTCTGGGCTCAAGCAATCCTCTTGCTTCAGCCTCCTGAGTGCCTGGGACTACAGGTGCCTGCCACAACACCCAGCTAGTTTTTCTAATTTTCTTTTTCTTTTTGTAAACAGAGACAGGGTCTCACTCTTGCTCAGGCTGGTGTTGAACTTCTGAATTCAAGCTATCCATCCTCTTTGGCCTCCCAGAGTGCCATGAATGAGTTCAGGCATGAGCCACCATGCCTGGCTCTTGGATCAGTTTTAGAAAGGACCATGAATATGTCATCAAGATATCTTTTGGATGTGCTGTGTAGTGTGGAAAGCAACAGGGTGGGCTTGGCTGCAGATAATTTAAAATAACACACTACCCCTAGACAACGAAGAAGCATTACTTAGCTATGTTAGGCTTTCAAGGTGAGATGGTAAGCTGCTAATCACGGTGGTTTTCTTCCAGAACCTAGAGCATGCACAAAAGGTCCATGCTGAAGATCTATATTTAATGAATGAAGCGTCTTTTACAGACTTTGTTCTTTGAGTGTTTTATCAAGTTTTGTTTATTCTGTTGGGTGAGCCTAGTCTCACACAGCTTTCTTTGGGACTTCTTAAATGCAAATGTCTGCAGAAGGGAAAGAGCAGTGGTTCTCGGCCACCTCCCCGGGCTGGTCCCTGCCTCAGAGCAGTGTACAGTTGCTCTCTCACTGCTGGTTCTTAGCGCAAAGCCTTGAAAAGGTGGACACAGGCTTGTACACTTTGTGTTTTCATGCTGAGGGCAGTTACTTTCTGTACCATTAGGGGACATTTCTTTCACTGAACATCAAAATAAGGTGAGAAGAAAAGTTTACTTAGACCAATTCTATTCTCAGTTACATTAAGGAAATGTAGAGAATCAGGAGTAATTGAGTAGAGGACCAGGGGCGCCTTGGAGCTTGAACTTTCAGCATCCTTCCATAGCTCGATGGAGAGCATTTGGTGAGATATTTGTTTCATAGAAATATGCAATGTAGGTATATTAGTGCTTTCCTAATGCCATGCACAGTAACAGGCCCACAGGAGAGTCTCCGTAAATTGTGTTGAATAATGGGATTAAGTAATCTCTGTAAAGTAGTTGTGGATCAAACATTGACAAGAAAAATCATTAATATGTTTCTGCTTATAGTATCGTTTTTTTTTTTTAAAGCCTCAGAAATTTTGAAGGGGGGAAAGGAAAAGAGAAGCATAAGAAAAAAATAAAAATCATCTCTAATTTTGCCTTTTATAGATAATCACTTTTAACATATGGGTGTATTTCTTCTGGTCTTTTTCTATGTAAACCTTTGTTCTGATATAAATTTTAATGTGTTTAAACCAAGTTCATAACTTAGAGAACAGAAGCATACATTAAAAAGTACTACATGGATTTACTAAGTTTTCTTCCCTGTTGTTGTCCTAAAACAAAAGAAATCTGCATTTACACGAAGCTGTATCTTGTATGAGTCACCATTAGCTTAATCAGCTGTGTCAACACACACTTCATATTATGCATACGCTCCTTTTTACTTTCGATTTTAGCTGCACTCAGCGGTGGTCTACACTAAAACAAAACAAAATCCAAAAGGCAGGAGAAAAAAGCCTCAGCATGTTTGGAAACCATTCAGCTTTCTAATTTAAATAGCATTCAGCTGTGTGCCATTCGTCAACTCTGGCTTTCTTTACTGAGGCTTTCATAAAAAGAAGAGAGAACTTAGAGGCCTATGTTGGATATTTTGCTAGTATATGATTGCAGCCCCTAATATTGGCTTCTAGAGAAGCCTCCACTCCAGAGATCTATGGTGAAGATAGCGGTGGGGCCAGCAGAATATTTTAATACATTGGCATTGTATAATTGGACACTGGCCTTGTTTTCCATAAGCCTTGGAAGGGTGTCCACACACTTAGAAGTTAAGGCTTTTTTTGAGTACTGTCCGCTCTATTGATACGCTAGACAAAACAATGGGCTTTTCTTAAGTATGATACAAAAGGATTTGTATGAATGGCATCGATTGTTCAGTTGGGACATCCCCCCCCTCCTGTGTCTTCTGCGTTGCTATCAAGCTGTCCAAGAGGGACAGCCCGGAGGGCGAGGGGAGGCCGGTATGTGCTCTCCCAACTCTTCACCACAGACCCAGCTGCCAAAGCTGAAGCAGCCACACAGAGAGCTAAGGAAACTTAAAAAACTTAATTAAGGGGAAAAAAGCAAACAAAATAATACTATAGTGGATTTACTTAGTGCTGTAGCCTTGCCAGGGAAACCACAGAGTATGCATTTATATGTTTCTTATATAAGACATATCTAATTAAAATAGGAGACGGGACAACAAGCTTTCTTCCAAGTTCATTTAAATATATGTTTATGCTGTGTTTAAATCCCCTGTGGGGTAATGTAATGATGATCCAGAAGCATAAAAGCAATTTGATTAAGCAACTGTAGACTTTCATGAATACTTTTAGCCTTAAGTACTTAGGATTCCATTGGTATGCCGTACCCCGTGCAAAAGCTATCCTCCCAGGCTGAGCAAGCCCCCCACACCTGAAGACAGTGCTTTCCAGGCTGGGCTGATTGCCCTTCACCAGTGTAAGACTCTTTTTCTCCTGCCTTACCTCTTTAACTCAAAAAATATACGTGTGCCTTATTTTTTGCTCCTTTCTTGAATGATTTTAAACTGCCTTCAATTTGGAGAAATGATAATTTTTATTTGCAAGTCACCCAAAGTATCCAAATTATACGCATCTGAATAAAAGGAAAGTTAAGAAGGGGGAAGCAAAACATCACTGTCTGTTATGGTTTGGACTTTGTTTTAGGACTGTGCTTCTCCAAGTGTGGTCTACAGTCTAACAGCATCAGCACCACAGGCTTGTGAGAGGGCAGGATGTCAGGCCCTGCTCTGCACTCACTGAATCTGCCCCTGCACTTTAACAGGCTATCCAGATAACTAGTGAGCACATTAAAGTTTGAGAAGCATCGTTTCTGATAAAGGCCTTCTGCAAAATCCTTCCTCCCTCACCTCCCCGCTGCCCATCTTCCTGAGATATCACATAGGTTCTCCATGATAGTTATGTGATAGCTACAATGTCACTAGGCAACAGGAATTTTTCAACTCCCTTATAATCTTTTTTATTTTTTTGCGGGTTTTTTTTGGCGGGAGCTGAGTTTGAACCTGACACCTCCGGCATATGGGGCCAGTGCCCTACTCTTTTGAGCCACAGGCGCCACCCAGCTCCCTTATAATCTTATGGGGCCACCATTGTATATGTGATCTGTTGTTGGCTGAAATGTGTGCAATGTATAATTGTATTTAAATGTAGTACTGTGAACAAAAAATTTCCTTAATATTATATAATTACATATGGCAAAATAGATGCTCTAATGAATGCTTATTACGTCAGTGTTCTTGAAAAGGCTATATAATTCCATCGTATTTCCATAAACGAAGAATGTCCTTTTTCTTTTGATTAATATAGATCCCATTTGACCTAACTTTGAAATGTATGTTTCATTACTGACTGCAACGCTTGTGACATTCTTACATTTTAAAATAATCTTATCTGATTCATAACATTATTGTGCTATCCAAAAGGCTATTTGGAGTTTAAGTTTTAATAAGATAATTAAAATGAATAAACTAAATTTGTGATTTGCTCTAAAATTCTAAGCCTAATTCTAAGAACTTTGTGACATTTGCTAATATGTTTGTAAAGAAATACTGTAACCATTTATTGCTTGTTAAAACACTCTTGGTACAGTCTTGAAAATAACATTTGAGAAGTTGCTGTTTCAGAATAATGTGGTTTCTAGACCTCTTGAGGTCCCACTATTCATTCCATAAATAAATAATTCTCCCTTATCATAGTTTCTATAGAATGGTACAGAGAGACTTAACACTAATTTTCACTTAATTTGTCATACTCAGTCTCAGCCAGCATGAGTAATATAAAAGGCCAAGAAGTTCTGTTCTTGCCAGTGGTCCTGAGAGTCTGTCAGATACTTTAGGATTTATCTTGAATCAGTAAGCTCAGCCCAAGTATGCAAAAGATTATTATTTCAAGAACAAGTCTTCTTGTTATGCCAATGAAAGCCACCATGCTTATTTAATAGTAAAATCTCAGACATGAACTCTGGTTTAAGGATTTGCACAGTCAAGTGACACAAGCAATATAGCAGAATAGGAGCTTTTTGCTGTCACCTCCCTGTGGAAGCATGGACTTTGATAACTACTCACGAATGAGATTACCTTTGTAAGAGTCTCAGAGTCCAGCAGGGACTGGACGGCACAATTCTGGAGCAGTAAGTATGAGAATAGACGCAAAGGAGAGAATAAGAAAAACAGTTTCGCTTGACTCACATCACCACTCCTCCAAGGTGGCACAGCTTGGTGCTGGGAGAGGCCTCCTTGGCTCATGATTGCTCCCACAGAGGAAAGTGAGAGTGTATTGACTCACTTTACTTTGATCTTCACTCCATTGCAATGATCTGGAACTGAGTCTGCAATTACTCCAGGGTATGGCTATATGTGAGGCGATGGATACATTAATTAGCTTGACTGTGGTAATAATTTCACAATTTCTCTCTCTCTATATATATAAAGACACCACATTGCATACCTTAAATATATACAATTTTTTATTTTTCAGTAAAATTTGTTAATAAAATACCTCACTAAAACTGGGAAAATAATCTTAAAAAGTAAAATAAAAAGAATTTAGTCTGGTCACATCATTATTTAATTTAAATTCAGTATCTCTAACAGTAATGCTATGTTCTAAAATGAGAAGGAAATTACAAAACTTATTTCCTAACATAGTTCATGCAGTTTCCACTGTCATTTACACCATTATCATCACCTTCATCATTAACTTAATCATCACTCTCTATGTACCAGGCACTGACTAGTCTAAATACTTTTTTTTTTTTTTTGAGACAGAGCCTCAAGCTGTCACCCTGAATAGAGTGCCGTGGCATCACAGCTCACAGCAACCTCCAATTCCAGGGCTCAAGCGAGTCTCTTGCCTCTGCCTCCCAAGTAGCTGGGACTACAGGCGCCCTCCACAACGCCCGGCCATTTTTTTTTTTTTGGTTGCAGCTGTCATTGTTGTTTGGCGGCCCAGGCTGGATCCAAACCCACCAGCTCAGGTGTATGTGGCTGGCGCCTTAGCCCACTGAGCCACAGGCGCCGAGCCCTAAATACTTTTTATTTGTTAAATTGTGCAAGAAGTTTTTGAGAGACATAACATCATTTTGTTTTGTTTTCTTTTCCTTTTTCTTTTCTTTCCTTTCCTCTTCTTTTTTTTATTTTATTTTATTTTTTTTTGCAGTTTTTGGCCAGGATTGGGTTTTTGAACCCACCACCTCCGGCATATAGGGCCAGTGCCCTACTCCTTTGAGCCACAGGTGCCACCCTCCTCTTCTTTTTTGAGACAGAGTCCCAGTGTAGAGTGCCATAGTGACTGCAACATCAAACTCTTGGACTTAAGCAATCCTCTTCCCTCAGCCTCCCAAATAGTTGGGACTATAGGAGCCTGTCACAATGCCCAGCTCATTTTTTTTTTCCTTTCTATTTTTAATAGAGGTGGGGGTCTCACTCTTGCTTAGGCTTGTCTCAAAGTCCTGAGCTCAAGCAATCCACTTCCTTGACCTCCCAGAGTCCTAGGATTGCAGGTGTGAGCCACTGCACTGGCCCATTATTTTCATTTTAAGAGCAGTATGCTGAGGACCAGGAGAAGTTAAAAACTTGTCTAAGATCACATAGTTTAAAAAGTGACAGAGCTGGAATCCAGTTGACTATGATATAGTTGCCTTACATTTGTGAAACAATAACATACTGTAAATTTGTTCTAAATTGGGGAGAGGGAAAGAAAAGGAAGAACTGCCTTTGTCAGACATTTTAGCATTTGCCTATGTACAATTTTAACTTACTTTCACTTTCTGTATGTCAGATAGTAATGGAATTATGAAGTTGAAATCTTTGTCTAAATTATTATTGTACTTTTTAATTTTAAGAGTGCCAAGTACAATATAATGAAAAAACGGGTCATGCCTTTGATGGGAATGTGGTATTATATTCAATTTTATAATCTGGTGGCACAGATTTTACCCTGAGAATGATGGGAAAGCTTTGAGCTCTGGGGGACATCTGAGGGAGGTCATATTTCCAAAAACTTACAGTAGAACCTCCGTTTGTTGACCACCCCCCTGCAATTGACCACTTCCTTAAGTTGACCTAATTTCCATAGGCTAGACATGCACCCACATGTACGTGTATCATACAGTAGGCCTAGTTCCTTATGTTGACCACCTCTGCATGTTGACCCTGTATGTTACAGTCCCTTGGGTGGCCAATTTACAGAAGTTCTACTGTAATTTGGACATTTTATGTTCTATTCATTGGAAGTAGAAAAAACTAATGAAAGGTAATCCAATTAGAAGACTATTGCAATCAAAGGATGCAAAGTCTAGGCAGGTGGGGCAATGACAAGGGAAAAAAAGTGACTGATTCACAAAGTCACGATGAGGATTCCTTAATGAGACAAAGGAAGAGAAGAAAATATGTCACAGGTGCTACCCAAGTTTTGAGTGTGGGTAAGTTGAACTGGTGGAGACAGAAAAGCCTTTGGAGAAAACTGATTAGTTTACTTTTGAACAGGGGCTCTGAAGGGATGACAGGTTATTCATTTGGGGCTTATCCAGTGGCTAAATAGAGAGGGAGGCTGCAACTGTATTGAAGCCCTAAGTGCGTGTGAGATTTGGAAAGGGTTTCCTGGTCGTCTTCCAGGCTAAGGGTCTAATGTAGTAGTTAGAGTGGGCCTGACCAGTTGGGGGCAGCAGAGCTTCAGCACTGACTGGGCATTGATGTTTGCCTTGAGCTTTCAGATGTGTTCACATTTGGGGGCTGAAAGAAAGCGCTGCAGCCAGGGAAGAAGCCAGAGACAGTGGGACCCTGCAGGTGGGATCAACTGGACAGCAGACATATATGGAAGCCAAAGACGCAAAAGTTTCTAGAGAGTCAGGAGTGGGGAGTGTGTAAACAGAAGCAACTGACTGGTGACTTTGAAGAAAGTGATGGCAGAGGAATAGTGAGGCGAATACCGGATTTAAAGGAATTTAATGGGGAATGGGGATGGTGAAGGAGAAAGCGGGAATATGTATTTTCAAGTCTGCCAATGAAAAGAAACAGAGTAATGTGATGGTAGTTTAAAAGGGAGGCAGAATAGATGGAGAGATTTCTTTTTAACTGACGTATCTTCTATGTATGAGCTCAGTGGAATAATAGTATGAAGAAAGTAACTGAAGATGCCAGTGAGAGAAAAGCAAGGGGATAATTATGAAGCTACTTCTCAGATGATATCCTGTTAGGATATAATCAATAGTTTTGGAGGAAGATTTGGGTTGAAGGAGAGTAGGAAGGAAGAAGATGCAGATGACAGAGAGTTCGTGGATCTTTATTCAGAGTGCCAACATTGTACAGCAGACCCTCTGGATTTGTGAGTTTTGCATTGGGAGTTAACCAATGGAGGTTGGGAAATGTTCCAGAAAAAGGCTGTATTTGTACTGAACATGCAAAGTCTTTTTTCTCCCTTTCATTATTTCCTAAACAATATAGTACAAAAACTATTTATATAGCATTGACATTGTATTAGGTATTAAATGTAATGTAGAGATGACTTAAAATGCATGGGAGGGTGTGTATAGTTTGTATGTAATTCCCATACCATTTTATATCAGGGACTTAAGCATCTGCAGATTTTTAGGGGTCCTGGACTCAGTCCCCCACAGATACAGAGGGAGGGCTATATAAGTTATCTGTGTTCCAAATGTTCGTTAGTTACTTGGAAAGTTTAAGTCATTTTCTATGAGAAATATGTGGTATTGTGGGTGTGGCATGTGGAAAGATTCTGGGGTGAGCTCCCCAGGCCCTTATGTTATAATCCCCCCGGCTTTATAAAGTTATGTTTTTGCCGTTTTTACTTTACATTCTATTCCTTGGGGACATGTTTCACTTTTATTTAAAATATTGTTAACTGTATAAAAATCTTTTTCTCCATTGTTTCAAGATGACTTTAATAGCAAAAAGATTGTACATTTAGTAACTAGATATTAACATAGTGTCTTAATATTTTGGATATTTTTCCCCAAATGCAAGTGTCTTCAGGATGGGAGTTAGGCCATTGGCTGCACGTTAGAATCACTTTGTGGGAGCTTCTAAGTGATGTCAATGCCGTGCCCCCCACTTTGGAGGTTTGAATTGAGGCCTAATGTAAGTTGTTTGGAGTGAGGCCCAAGTATCAGTATTTTTACCTACTTTCCCAGGTGATTTTATAACAACATACAGCAAAAGCCAAGAACCTTTGACTTAGACCTTTAAGGACTAGTACTGATGCTGTTAGGTAATTTTTTAATGCATCGTTTAGGGTAGGCTACCCTTTCAAATGTATAACTAAAAAATTAGTTAAGTGAATTACCTCCTGCCTTTTCTGTCTTTGTCGATTCCCCCTCCGTAAAGGAAATCGTGGAGCTGTCTTAGATCCAGGTTTTGTTTTTTGTTTTTTCATTTCCCCTATCTCGTTACTCCTTAAATCCAATGTCCTTCATAGTCTCATGCCAGTGCTCCCAGAGCTCTGCTGACCTCCAGGTTGATCATCAACCTCCAGCAATCCCTTGAGTTAATTATTTTCTTTAGCACATGGAATGTTGTTGTCATGGGTTCATATAAGGCCTTCTCTTTGAATGAAGGTATGTGTTCATTTATTCTTTTAATAGTCTGTTTTGCACATGACTTCAGGTTATTCTTTTTAAAGGACTGGTTTCACCATTTCCTCCTGGTTCAAAACTTCCATTAACTACTGCTTTCTTACCTTACATGTGGTGAACTGTTTTGTGTATCATTTAAGGTTCTGTGTAATCTAAACCTATTCAATTAAGAAATTGACTTAACGTCCCTGACCTCAGTTTCACCATCTGTAAATCCATATATATTATATATGTGTGTGTGTGTGTGTGTGTATGCTTATGGTTCTTTTGGGAGCCTATCGTAACCCCGAAAGACACACTTCCAAGTGCCATAATTTCAATAGTTGAAACTCAAAAATATTAAAATCCTCAAAGTCTAAAATTCCAAAAGTCACAATCCTGTAAGATACATATCTGAAAACATTATTCTGGAAAAAATAATTTAAAAAGATGTTGATTTACATTTTTAAAGGGGAATTTATTCGATAAACATTTAAAAAAATGACAGAGGCTCGGCACCTGTGGCTCAAGCAGGTAAGGCGCCAGCCACATACACCTGAGCTGGCAGGTTCAAATCTAGCCCGGGCCCACCAAACAACAATGACGGCTGCAACCAAAAAATAGCCAGACGTTGTGGCAGGCGCCTGTAGTCCCAGCTACTTGGGAGGTAGAAGCAGGAGAATAGCTTGAGCCCAGGAGTTGGAGGTTGCTGTGAGCTGTGATGTTACAGCACCCTACAGAGCTTGAGGCTCTGTCTCAAAAAAATAAAATAAAATAAAATAAAAATAAAAACATGACAGAATACTTCATAGATCTTACACAATAAAACAGCAATAACATACGTGTTTTGCAAGCATAAACAGGTATAATAACAGCAGTAACACAGATATAACAGTTATGTGTAGACAAATTGTATTTACAAAGAAATGGGTCAAAATGGGAAATGTGTAAACATGTATCACTATGTTTGATAATTGTGTGGCCTCCAGTTCTATGCATGTTGCTTCTATTTACATGATTTCATTCTTTTTAGTGAGTGAATAGTATTCCATTGTGTGTGTATGTATGTATATATATGCCACATTTTCTTTATCCACTCACGTATTAATGATGTTTAGGTTGGGTCCAAATATTTGCTATTGTGAATAGTGCTGCAATAAACATGCAAGTACAAATATCCCTTTGATATATAGATTTCTCTTCCTTTGGATAAATACTCAGTGGGGAGATTGCTGCGCAGTGTGGTAGTAATATTTTTAGTTTTGTGAGAAATCTCCATACTCTTTCCCACAGTGATTGTACCAATTTTCATTGCCAACAGTGTATGAATTCCCTTGTCTTCAGATCCTTGCCATCATCTGTTATTTTTTTGAACAATGGCCTTTATAACTGGGGTAAGATGATATCTCATTGTGGCTTTGATTTACATTTCTCTGATGCTTAGTGCTATTGAGTATTTTTTGTTGTGGAAGTTTCAACGTTTTTATGCACACACATAATGCTTACAAAGTCAGCATTGTTATAATAAATTTTTGTGAAGTCAAGTTTCTGATATCTAAGGCAGCAAAAGAAAAACCTATCCCAGCTCCCAGAGAGAGACCAATTTCCCTTCTGTATTTGTTCTCTCTGTGCGCCTGGCTAAGGGAATGGTGTTTGCAACATTGAGGGCAGACCTCCATCTAGTCCACCAGTTCTGAACCCACAGGATCTGTATTCAAGGGCTGCGGCATTAGGAAGGTTGAGAACAACTGATCTAGTCATTCAGACTCACATACTAGTCTCTTCCTCTTCTCCTCCTAATCTCCTCCTATTGATTTCTATTTTATTATTAATTGTAAATCAGAAATGAGCATTGGATATGCCAGTTGCTTTTCAGTTTCTGTGTCATTGATTATTTTTTCTCCTTAGATCTGTTAATATATCATTGGTACTTTAAATTATTAAACATGACAATTTATCCGGACTTTGGGTTGATTTTTTTCATCTTGATTAATCAACAATAGTAAACATTTAAAAACACACCTTGTAGTTTGATCTTTCCAGATACAAACATATTTAGTTTCTCTTTGGTATTTTTATGTGATATATTGGAGAAATTCAGGAAAATATGTATGTACTAAATAAAGACTACTATGTTTTCTAAGCTGACTTTCAGAGAATAGACTGTCCATGAACTTATTTGCATCTCCCATTCTTTAATCTGTACGGTTAAGCAGATTTTGGTTTTCAGGACCTGATTCCTTACCACTGCATTTATTTTCTTATTATTTTTGAGAAAAAGTCCCACTCTGTCACCCTGGGTAGTGCTGTCATGTCATAAGCTCACAGCAACCTCAAACTCTTGGGCTTGAGCAATCCTCTCACTTCAGCCTCCCGAGTAACTGGGACTAGAGTCTCCCACCACCATACTGGCTAGTTTTTCTATTTTTAGTAGAGATGGGGTCTCATCTTGCTCAGGCTTGTCTCAAATTCCTGACCTCAAGCAATCCATGTGCCTCAGCCTCCCAGAGTATGAGATTACTGGCATGAACTGCACCTGGCCTGCATTTTTCAATAACTGGAAATATTCAGATATCAAATAAAAATGTCTAAGGAAATTTCTTCCTTCTTTAATTTTTCATCTCCACACAGGGATGTACCCAGTTTTAGGACTCCAAAGAAAGATGGGAAAGGAGGAACTCTTTCTGGTGCTGTTTGGGGAGGCTGTAGGTAGTTACCATGGTTAACTCAGATTTGTTCCTCTGTCCAGGTCACTAAGAACGTGAAGGTTGTTTGTGTCCAAGACATATCTTGTCCCAGACTTTTCATTATTCCTAACAATTCAGAACTTGAGATTTGAATAACCATAAATTAAACACTCAACCACTTATTGCAGTCGAACCAAATCTGCACATTTGTTTCCTTATATAATGAAGCAGTTTCCATATCTTTCCAAACAAGCTTCTCCCACTCCCCCATTCTTTCTAACTTGTCTTGTAGTGAAAAATTACGTAACTTATTTGTAAGAAAGATTTATTTTCCATGTTTTAATATAAAAGACTAGGGTAGACTACAAAGTAATAATTCAGTATGTTCCATTTCTCCTTCCTCAAGTTTATTTTTCATTCTTCATTCATCATTTCACTCTATCTCCTCTGGCCTTAAAGCTCTATTTGTCTAAAACCTTCTCTAGCTGGCTCTCCTCTTTCTGCTTGTGTGGGAGGCAGTCCATACAAGCACCACGCCAAACAGTGCAATTTCTTTGTTGATCTTCCCTACAGGTGAATGGGGTTATCAAATTTTGTGTGCTCTGGGACACTTAAGTGAAGCACTGCTCATATAGTTTTGAGGCATTTCCCCTGTCTTAAAAACATTTTCAAAGCAATTATTTCAGGGTAAATACATGTCTTCTTTCACTTTATAAAACATTTTATAATGCTTCTTCCAGGGAATCTGGAAGAAGTCATAATTGTAGAGTAGTGAAATTGAAGGGTACTGAGAATTACCTAACCTAGCTGACCTGACACATGAGGAATCTAGGCACAGAGTGGTTAAGTGGCTTGCTGAACGACACAGCAGAAGAGAAACACATGGGAGAAGAATGAAGGAAAGGCCTAGATGAAGTATACTGATCTGGATTCGTAGCCAGGAATATAACTCAGATCTTATTTTTATTTCATAGCTATTTTGACCACGAGAGGAAAACTTATCAGCCTACATTAGAAGGTCAAGGAAACAGAAAAATTTTTGTCCTCAAAACATAGCTCACTTTCCAGTGTACTGTAATTAAATAAAGGTTATCTGTTATTGTTCTCACTGTTATTGCTTGATTCCTTCCCTCAAGGCCTAACCACACTCTATGTCTTGGCTTCTCTCTCACCCATCATCTGCCATTTCTGAGCATGGATTTCCCAATGCTCTGTGGACCTTTTCTGCTCTCTTTAGGCTCAATTAATTTTTTTTTATTATTTTTTTTTATTAATTCACTGGCAGAATGTTTTCCCACATTTTTATAACAGCTTTGACTCTGAAAGAGGTATTTATTATACATGTACTTTAACCCCAAAGGAAACCAGAAAAAAGTAAACTGGAACAAGAAATTAATTTTCAATTTACAGGAATATTAACAGATGAAGTATGGTTAGAAAAAATTTCCTGAAATAAAATAACCACACTGCCATTCAATCCTTGCCATTAATGTGGTTTGTTATAATATCAAATTAAATCCATTTTTAAAAATGTTGTTTTTTTGAAAGAAAGTTTTTAAAAAAATTTAAGCAAAAGGAAAACTCCTTTCAAGGTAGCAAATATTGGAGTGCTTATTATTTCTAAGGCACTGTGGTGGATCCTATAAAGGAACATTGCTTACTAAAATAAGCCCTGTGTCTGTCTTTTTTGACATGCACAAATGTCTGAGGTTTGTGAGAGAATCACTCAAATTCCCATATTCCTGCCTCTTAATGAGTTTCACACACTAATTCAACAAATATTTACTGAGTGCTTATGACAGCTCTAATGCAGGTCACTGATGCACCAGGAAACAAGTCACAAAATCTCTGCCTCCATGGGATATATATATTCTAGTGGAGAAAATCAAGGATAAGAAAATAAATAAACTATATAAGTGCTACTGAGAAAATGAAGCAGAGGAGGGGCTCTTGGCCTGGTGATGCTGTAATTTCAAGTAGGGGTTCCAATAGGCTTACCACGGAGGATCTCGTCTGAAGGGGATTCGAAGAAATTAGTGGAATGAAATAAAAGTGTTAGTCAAGAAGATATATGTGAAAGAATATTCAAAGCTGAGGGAACAGCAGGTGCCAAGACTCTGAGGAGTGTGACTGGCCTTTTTAAATAAGAACTAAGAGCTAGAAGGCCAGTACGATTAGAACTGGGCAACTAGGAAGAAAGTTGTAGGAGGAAATTTAGAGCTTTCCGAAGTAGAGACAAAAGTCTGATGAAAATCCCGGAGTTTATTGAGCAGAGGAATGACATGATCTGATTTACAGCTTAGCTTGTTAAAAGAAAAGGTTTAGACAAATTAAATTTAGCAGAGTTTATAGGAGCAAAGAATGATTTCTAAATCAGGCCACATTCAGAACCAGAAGTTCAGAGAGCTCCACCTAGCAACCTGGACAGGCTGTATCTATAGGCAAAAGAGTGCACTATAGGGAGAGAGTGGTTGATCATTGCTGGCTGTTTGCCTTATTTGGGCAAAATGTGATGAGGCATTTGCCATATAATATAAAATTATGCATAATATAATATAACATAACATAACATAATATAATGTAATCTTGAAAAATGGCCTTGCTAACTAACAGGCTAACAAGAAAATAAATTTCTAACTGGCAGCTAGAGTAGCACGAACCCTGCCTCTAAGGTCAGCGATATGAATGTCTCTCCTACAGAGATGTTTTCCTAGCACGTAAAAAAACTGAACAGCAAAAGAAGGTGTAAATCTTCCTTAACATTCTCCAGAGCTTGTCACTTCACATTCCAAAGGAAAATGGAGTCTCTGGGAAAGGGGAAAGGGGAGGGAAGGGTAGATTATGTGAACGACTGTAAGCAAAAAAAATCACTGCCTGTGAAAAGGTCTTCTTGAGTATTGTTTAAACGGCCTTGAAAAAGTTGCTGAGTGGACAGAAGTACCAATAGCCCCTGCTTCACAGCTGTTTTTGTTATCAGTCTACTGAAGCAGGGAATAACAAAGGGGGCATTTTTGCCCTTTAAAACCACAAGCCACTTTTTTTGAAGTACCCACTGTCTTCCTTCCTTCTTACTATGGACTCTCTTTCTCTCTCTTTTTTTCTCTCATTTTCTTCCTCTCTTTCTTTCTTGGAGATATAAATAAACTTTGTATCTTTTCTATCCTAAACTTTGAGAACTCTTTCTCCACCCACTGTGAGTAAATTTAATTAATGGTCTTTCAAATATAATATAGTATAGTATATGGACATGATCTAATTAGTAAGCCTATGATTGGCTGAAGTTCAACTTACTATGATTTTCATGGGGAATTTTTTCTTCGTTTTTTCCCCTCCATCTACTGTGATTGGCTGAGACTCAGCTACTTGTTAACAAATAAAATACTTCTTCACTCTTACGTTTCAGCTCCCTACCCAGGAACGCCAAATATGGAGGCTTTAGGTCACATTTAAGTTGGAGTATGACCAAAGTGGGTCAAGGCCAGAAGCAGATATACAGACAAGGAAGTTAACACAATGTCCAGCAAAGAGAGGGGATTATGATTGAGTACCGTGGTGTGAAATGGTTGATTTCTACATACATGTTGTTGGTGGAACCTTCAGATTTTGCTGAAGGATCAAGATTGTGATGAGAGAGAAAGTACCCTAGGAGCGGCTACCTTTGGAAACCAGTTACATTCTCAGTATTAGTTTTGGAAAAGGTGTTTTGCGTACATTTCCTTGTTTTCATACCAATCAGAATTTTGAGGATCTTAGCCCTGAAAACAATTCATTTTTAAAGTGCTTCCCAGTAATTCTTTGGCAGTCACTTGACTTGGGCTAAGGAAGTCCGCGGGCTCAGGGCTCACTTGTCACATGAACAAGCCCACGTCGTCAAGGTCCTACAGGGAGGACAGCACCGCGCCAAGCTGGGGGGCTAGTAGATTGCGAAATCAACCCCATTCATAACCTCACACAGAGTCAGGAATGTAAGATGCCTCCAGCGGGTTGGGTTAGCCACAGAAGGCTTCCTGGGGGAGTCCGATTTTGAAAAAGGCTCCCTCAAGCCTTTAATAGGAGGGAAGGGGCGGATATGAATGGAAAATATGGCTTGGGACTGAGAGGTGCCAACGAGGCACGCCAGACTTCTGGTCAGCGGGCTTTCACCGGAGGACGCAGCCCAGGAGCCAAGTCCAAGCGCAGACGCGACTTCAGGAAGGCCACGCCCCCTCCCAGAGAAGACCCGCCCGTTTTCCGCCCGCGGGCGACTTGGCTTTCCGGAAGGACCTGCTTTCGGAGAGGACCGAAGCGGAGCGAGCTCGCGCGCCCTCTCCCGCCGGCTTTCCGGTTCACCAGTGCCCGACTGCGCGGTGGGGCGGGGACGCGCCGTCCCTTTGCGCAGGCGCAGTCGATGATCCACGCGCTCCGCGATGCCGGGTCGGCACGTCTCCCGAGTCCGGGCCTTGTATAGGCTCATATTGCAGCTGCACCGGGTTCTGCCCCCGGACCTCAAAGCCCTGGGCGACCAGTACGTGAAGGATGAATTTAGGAGACATAAGGCCGTTGGTTCTGACGAGGCCCAGCGTTTCTTGCAGGAATGGGAGGCAAGTGACGCCCCCCTTTTTTGCCCCAGACCTTTGGGGGTCCTCGGTGTGCCTATTTGTCACTTTCAGATAATGCATATCCCGATCTCTTCCCAGTACCCCTAGCAGGATTAAACAGAGCGGCAACCTGTTCTGGTTGAAACAAACAGCTTAACGCTGTTTGAACAGCATTTCCCAAAGTTACTTCCTGAGGACCCCCGATTTCTCCCACGGGTTCTTTGCTGGAGCAGACCCCGTCGCTTCAGCGCCTCTAGTTCAGTTCAACTCTTTTCGCTCCTGCAGATGGCAGGTGCTTGAGGGGAGAGGGTAAGAGGTCGCAGAATTGACTCGATCACCACCCGGCTCTCAAAGACCTCAGCGCCCTTTTGTCCACTTCAATGCCTTTGCACGTAGCAATATTAGTAAGTTAAATGCTCTCATAGTGTTTAGACTTAGAGACTTGTTTCCATAATTTACTATTGTATCTTTAATCTCAGCCCTCTTGGTTGAGTTTTTAGTAATTTCATCACTTGACTGATCGAGAAATCGGATAACATAAAGACTTTTGGGGATTATGAGTCCCCAAATGCTGGTTGGAGTTAAGTCTGGCAAAAGTTGATTTTTCCAAACTCTCAAGTTATGTTATTTTGTTATGTTGCCCAGCTTAAACGTTAAGCAGACACATGCAT
Source organism: Perodicticus potto (assembly GCA_963574655.1). Lineage (NCBI taxonomy): Eukaryota > Metazoa > Chordata > Mammalia > Primates > Lorisidae > Perodicticus > Perodicticus potto. The sequence goes on from CAUYRH010046010.1 coordinate 28,604, forward strand.
TAGGGATAAGTTGCATGACTTTTTCTTTTTTCTTGAGTGAAGGAAGTAAAGATATTCAGAGACTTTTGGGCCCCTCCAGGATTGTCCATAGTTCAGATTTGCAAATATTGAGAAATAATTTGGGAGGTGAGAGCGACTTCTCAGGTATTTTTGAAAGCATGATGCAGCGTTAGGATGAAAATAGAGGTGTCAGCCTAAAATGTTGATGGCTGAAGATGAGATGACTGAAGGCTGCTTTTTAAATAATCATAAAGGTTATAGGGTGAACATAGAAATTTTTCATGGAATTATGGAGTTTTTGTAGAATTTTTGTTTGAAGCTTTAAAGAGGGACATTTTGAATGGCGGTGAAATTTAGAACTTTTTTGAAAGTCCTAGTGTATTTGATGTAATTCATTTGCCTGAAGTCAGGGAAGTTTAATCTTTTTTAAATACAGACCTTCTTTTAATAAGGTGATTTGATCTAGATGACAGAAGAGGTGGATTCAGGATTCAGGCTTTCACATTTATTAAGTGTCAGATCACTTAATTTTTCTAGTCTTATTTTCTCATCTGTAAAATAAGGACAGTATTTACACATGTCAAAATTAGTGTATGTAAATGTATTCAAAAGCACTTTCTATATTGTTAATTGCTATGAGGCTACTGTGTTAAGGTATGTAAGTGACATCTTTTAAGTTAGGTCAGTTTGTGGTTGGATAGGAAGGAGAGTGTAGCTCTGTGCTGAGAAGAAATTAGGCTACTCTTGAGAAGTCCTAAAGAATAAGAAGTAGAAGCCTTTTCAGGGAAAAGTAGGAAATAATGGGAACTCCGAATAAATTGATAATGGGCTGAAGGAGGAGAGACAGTATAAAAAAAGTACTGGGTAAATAAAAAATATGTTAATAGACCTAGTAGGCTTGGTAACAGGAATTTAGCCTCTAAAAACTCTTTTGGAATAATTTTAGTCTTACAGAATTTACATAGACATGGTACAGATTCCCCAAACAACCTACATCCTATTTCCCTTTGGCTTTCCTAACCTGGGTATGATGATCAAAACTAAGAAATTAACATTGAAACTGCAGGCTTAATTCATGTTTTGCCAGTAATTTTATTAATGTCCTTATTCTGTTCCAGGATCCAGTCCTGGATCCCACATTGCTTTTAGTCAGCCTTTGTCCTTAAACTTCAGTCTGTGACAGTTTCTTAATTTTTCTTATCCTTTATGACCTTGACACTTTTTTGAAAAGTGCTGGTCAGTTAGTTACTTTGTGGAATATCTCTCAATTTGGGTTTGTCTGATGTTTGTTCATGATTAGATTACTGTGGTGCATTATTGAGATGACTATTACATGTGTGAATTACCTTTCTCAACACCTCTCATCAGAGGGTACATGATATTAACATGTCTTTTTTTTTTCTTAGTTTGCAGAAATTTATTAACATCGAGAGACATTGCTTAATCTTTCCATTAGCATCCACCAAAGTGTCTTTTTAATTTAAGTTGCATGCTTGCTGTGGTCATAAAATCCGTTTAAAAGATCTCCCTGTACTTCTCCAGTCATAAATGTCATTTGTGATAACTGTGATCATGTGGCTAAGGTGATACCTGCCAGGTATCTCCATTGTAAAGTTACTGTTTCCCCTTTTGAAATTAATACATATTTTGTGGCAGGTACTCTGATGCTATGCAGATAATTCTGTTTCTCCTTAAGCTTTGCCAGTGAATGCTAGTGGATTTTGCCATTGTGTTCTAGTGGTAAGTTTCTATTTCTCTCATTCCTTCTGAATGTGTTAGTTGAAATGCTTCTGTAGGGAATAGAGGTCCCTTTTCCCCCATTGTTGATCTAGCATTTTACACATTTTTTAGAATGAAGGAAAAGAGGGGCTATTCCATGGGGCTAGACCTCTGTAGTTAATGCACCAGCAGCTTGGTAAAAATAAATCTAATAATCCATTTGGATAAAAGAATACTTCTCACAGTTGCAAGACAGCATACTCTAAGCCTGAGAGTTAGAAGGGGTAGAATGGATCCTACTAAGAAAGGTAACTGCTCTTCCGAAGAGAAGGGCTAGCAAAAATGCTAATGATTTGGAGGGGAGAAAAACCTTGCTAGGGTAGTTTTTACCAGCCTTCCAAGTTTCTTTTCTCTCCACTTGTTCTTCAAAACACCTAAGTTATGATTATGTCATGCTAGATGCCACTAGATAAGGCATGAATTAGTATATTTTTTATGTTTTTCGGTTCATGGTGTTTACAAACTTGGCATATATTAGAATATTACTACCTTAATGAATATGTTTATATGTGGTAGCAGGCTAATTGAGAGTTAACACTATTGTGGACTTTTAACTTAATACAGTATATAGAGTTTTATTTCTGGGATTCTCTCACACATTTCTAAAATTAATAATGGACTTGAATGGATTCTTAGTTTGTTTTACATCATTGGGCAAAGTTGAATATGGGTGCCACTGGAGAAATATCAAGAATATTAGAGGCGGGCTAATGGCTCAAAGGAGTAGGGCGTCAGCTCCATGTACTGGAGGTGGTAGGTTCAAACCTGGCCCTGGCCTAAAACTGCAAAAAAAAAAAGAAAAAAGAAAAAAGAAAGAATATTAGAGGCCCCATGTTAGGAATGGTGTTTTCTAATTTACTTCATTTATGGTCATGGAAAACTGGCACATTGTAGAGAGTTCATCTGGGGAAGTTTCTGTTAAAGGACCAATTGGAGGAAAGTGGAAATAAAGTATTTCATTTCATACTAAATATAAAAATATAAATACATATTTACAGAGTAAATAGTGAATTTATATAATTTCTTACCATAAGAGAAAAAGATATAAATGCAGGAAGAGTTGTTTGGAATCTCTTAAGAGAGAATATATGACAACTGGTTTATAAACTATCCACTGTACCCTCACTCTTAAATTGTTGAGGAGGCAATTGTTGGAAGTGAAATTGAAACTGGGTCGATCCTACTATGGCATTTTAAGAGTTCTGCTTAGGCTGTGTTTGAAGAATAGCTGATGTTCTCTGTGTATTCTGGTTATTAAGCCCATTCAACTCTACCTGCTACCTTTGGCATTTACTCAAATTGGGCCTTAACAAAAAGAACTCCATCCACTAACATCAAACTGCCAGCAAACACTCGGGGAGGGGGTGGGCAGAGACAACAAGCTAATACGTGCCTTTACAAATTTGCTGTAAAAATTCATTTCAAACACTTCCTGAGTATTTCTGTAATTGATTTGGAATAAAAATCACGAGAGCAGCTGCACTTTTACTTTACTGTCTTCCCTTGCTAGTGATTAACCTTGTCTAAAAATTGCCTCATCCAAAAAGTCAATTCTTTTATTTCCATAGGTTTCACCACTCTTATATATTTTATTTCACAATCTTAACGACTTTGTGAGGCAGTTAACACAGGAAAAGGTGAAGAAAATGAAACTTAGTAAAGTTAAATGACTTGTTCAAGGTCACAAACTAGTAATTGAGGGAATAGGAAGCAGAAGGCAGGCCTTCTGACACCTAAGTCAGCACTCTTTATTCTTGGGACTTAATGACATCCAAGACACTGAAACTACAATCTTGCAAAACTCACTTAGCACCACGGGGATGCAGGAGTCTATAAATAAAATTGAATTTGCTGAAATTCTGCACATAATCACAAAGTGAATTTGGTCTGAAGTAAAAATAGTTCTGACCACTTCTTCAATACATATAACATTCCTAAGATGTCAATCATCTCAATGAAAATTTTAGAGGTAGCATTTTTGTTGAGCATTCATTTTACTGGGCTTGTGTAAACATCATAAAATTTCAAAGCAGGCTTGGCGCCTGTAGCTCAGTAGCCACATACCCCAGGACTAGCGGGTTCGAACCCGGCCCAGGCCTGCTAAAAACAACAATGACAACTACCAAAAAAAAAAAAAAAATAGCCGGGCGTTGTGCCAGGCACCTGTAGTCCCAGCTACCTGGAAGGCTGAGGCAGGAGAAGCGCAAGAAAATTGCTTAAGCCCAAGAGTTTGAGGTTGCTGTGAGCTGTGATATCAAAGCACTCTACCGAGGGTGACATGGTGAGACTCTCAAAAAAAAATTTTCAAAGCAAAAAACATTCCCATAATTAATAATATAGACAATATCTAACCTGGCAACTAGATGGCTTTCTCAACTGGATGATCTTTCTGATGTACCACACACATTTTCACTAGGCTATAAACATTTCTTCAGCTAACAAATGAAATTAAGGAGAATAACTGAACCACTGCACAACTAGGCTTTAAAATCAGTAGGTTAAAAAGCAGAGACTTATTTAGTATGAAGGGAAAACCAACTATCTGAACATAAGCCACAATAAAACCTTACAGTATTGAGAACTTACTACATGCCAGGCAAAGGGTGTTGTGCGCAATGTCTCATTTAATCGTCACCACTACCCTATGTAGTACATACTATTCGTACTCATTTTCTAAATGAAAAGACAACAGGGAGGTTAAATAATGTATCCAACAGCCCACATTTGCAACAAGGCAAAACTATAATCACACCCAGGTCTATTTGACTCCAAAGTCTGCTTAACTGTACCTTCCTTTACTGCCTTAATCTGAGACACAGAGAGAATGAGATACTGCCTATGACAACTGAAAACAGCCGAAGATGGGCCCAAAGAGCAACAAAAGCAAATAAAATAGGTAAACCATATGCAGTAAGTAGCATAAAATGATGAATGAGGTTATGGAATTTATTTTTGAAAGTCTTTAAAACAAGAGCAAATTATCTTCATTCATTCGTTTATTCTTTCATGCAGCAAAACAACAGCGCATGTCATGAGCCAGGACCTCCCCTAGTCCTTGAGACTCTTCGGACTCACTGAAGCATTCGAATTCCACTGAGGAAGCTTAACACGTAAAACAGCTTTTAAAAGACATTAGTGTGGGTGATGGCACCGACTAGGGTTATAAAATTTTCCTATGAGGATTCTGATCTGTGCAGAAGGGCTGAGTATAGCACATATACCACTTAAAAAAATAGAAGGAATTTCATAAAGCTATTTTTTACTCTCCTTAAATGCCAAAGAAATAATGATATTTTGTTAGTTGAAAAATGCAAATCTCTGATGGCCCAAAGGTATGTAGACCAAATATACAACCTGTTGATAGGCAGGATTGATCCAAGGATCAAATATATAAGATTTAAAGAATAAAGATGAAGTTTTTGGCATATGAATGGTATCTTGCTAAAAAAATTTAAATGAGAATGAATAAATTATATATCTTTTGGAATTGTACTCAAAATATTATTTTTTGAGAATTCAAGTTAAACTATTCAAAGAATCTGCTGATAAGTCTGTAAGGCCTAATGGGCAAATTGGATCTCAGGTTTCAAAATCAGAAAAAGCTGCACTTCTCCGCAGACAAATGGTAAACTTTCATCAAATAATCATTGTAGATATAATAATGGATCATACTGCTCCTTTTTTTCCTGGCTGTTAGCATTTTTAATACAGTGACATTTTACTTATAATTACACGTGTTAAGAATTTAAAGGGATTCTAGAAATATATATAAAGCAAATACAAGTAATGCAAAAAAATAAGTGAAGAGACATCAATGAGAGACTAAGTGATTGAGCAGGTTAGCCGTCCCTACAGCAGAAACGTGAAACTCATAATCAGAACTTACAGAAAGATTGCATAAGGCTGTAAGTAAGAAAATCGTTACAGAGTACTGTGTTAGTGACCTCACGGCAATGCCCAGGGAAGTCTATTACTGTCCTTTTTCATAAAATCCCTACTTGATTCACTCATAGATGCTGAATGGTATACTCTTCCAAGGTGATCCCTTCTCTGAGGGACCTACTAGTGCCTCCCCAAGAACACAGCAATTAGGATAAAATGTGCCATGCCCACGGTCTGTGGGGTGAGAGGACATTTCCTTTTGACCTTTGACCATATATGCCCAAGTCCCCTCTGGACAGAAGATGTCCTCTTGCCTCTCCTTCGACATGCTGAAGATGCCCACTTTCTTGACATGGGTCAGAGGCACCAATGTGCAGCAGGCTGCGTCCGTCATCAACCATGACAGTCCCACCAGTACGGAAAACTACAGCCATAGATACCACAGTGCACACTGTGACCAGGACAGCGCAGCTACCCACACCATGACAGAACAAGACATTTATTTACCTTGCCTCGTTTCACCAACCAACACTCACAAATACCCATTTCATATAAAGTAAACCACAAGTCTGTGGGATGATTCTTCCCCACTAAATTCAGCTGGCACACTTGAAATGGCTGTTGAGCATAAACAGCTGACGTTTTTATTAGGTACCCAACCTTTTAAATCACATGGTTCTTAATCCGGAATAGCTGCATTACAAAGTAAACATGTGTTAGCAATTGCCAGAATAAAATTTCTGAAAGGTGTAACAGACTGCTAAGCAAAGACAGAAATTTTTGTTCTTTCTAATGAGGATTATTAAATTTTCTTTTTGTTACTCCTGTATCTATTCCTCCTTTTATTCCAAAAGAGGATTTAAAAGGCATTAAACATGTTTGTGACTGGCAAGTGAATAAATATTTGTTCTATCACTTTTTAAGTGAGAGTTTTCATTTATTTATTTATTTATCTGTTTTTTTTTTTTTTTTTGTAGGGACAGTCTCACTCTATCGCCCTTGGTAGAGTGCCATGGAGTCACAGCTCATAGCAACCTCCAGCTCTTGGGCTTAGGTGATTCTTTTGTCTCAGCCTCCCAAGTAGCTGGGACTACAGGCACCCGCCACAGCACCCAGCTATTTTTTGATGCAGTTTGGCCAGGGCCGGGTTTGAACCCGCCACCCTCGGTATATGGGGCCAGCGCCCTACTCACTGAGCCACAGGCGCCGCCCTAAGTGAGAGTGTTTAAAGCTTATCTGGAAATTGGGCAGAGAGGGCATTGCATTTAAAAATAAGTAAATGATTCTCCTGCCTTTACAATGGATGAATGTCCGATACTAGTTGAAAGAACTCTGACAGCCATTAAAACCTTTTATTATCAGTCTCCCTAGCAGTTCTAACAGCATTTTAATTCTACTGCTTCATCAATAGCAACCCATTAGCAAATATACAGTGGGACACTACTAATGAAGTACAATTCCCAGGGGACCCTGTTTCAAACCCTTCCGTGGGTAAAAATACAATTAACCACAGACAAAAAACACCTCAGAAGACGGCACAGCACAATAAACAATTTCGGGTTGCACAATAATGTAACTCACTGGTACACCATCAGAGCAAAAGCTTTCTGTAGGGTGGACACTGGGCTAAGAAACATTTCTGTCTTATACGGTTGATACAGAGATGCTCACATTTTTCTTCAAAGATGGCCAGCTGACTTGATACAGGTTAGAACGGATTCGTTCATTCTACAACTTCTCGTATCAGTATCTGTCTAATTCCTGGCCTCTGAAGGTTGCTGCCATCAAAGATAACAAAAATTACCTTGAAAAGTTTCCCCCAAAAACGCAAGCCTCAAAATTACCTTGAAAAGTTTCTCCCAAAAACGCAAGCCTCAAAATAAACTACATCTAATAGAATTGTGGTGATATGCTGTATTTGAATATTTATACGTGAAGATCCACAAAGTGATTTAACAGAGAAAATAAGAAATCATACCTTTATATAGGAATGGAGCAGGGCAGAGCAGAAAATATACTACATGAGATGCTAACGTGCAGTGGAAAGTATGATTATTCATAACACCAACGAGGGATCAATAACTCAGATCTGTGATTGTTAAGTGGGCAGGGGCCCCTTCAACACGCGGGTTGGTCACAGGCTTTCACCACCATCCTCAGCCCCAGTGAGTCAAGACACATTATAATAGGAGAGGGACAGAGAAAATAGTTTGAAAACCGCTACTCTAAACATGAACACTTAGACATAGTTCACCAAACAAAACTCTGTAAATTAAAAGTGATATAATCCAGAATAAAGTTCATCTGTAAAGAAGCAATACTCGCTGAGTAGGAGGTCATGAATTATGTTACTCTCAACTTCTACTTCAAGCAGAATAGTATATGAATTACTCCAACTGGAAGCTCAGAAAAATGCCAATGCATATTATTTGTAATACAGTGCTAGCTTCTTCAGAAAGTGATTGTTATCTCCAAGAACCAAGGCAGAGGAGAGACAAAAACAACTTTCAACCAAAGAGTGATTGGGAGCTGACAGCAATAACAAAACTCAGAGTTGCCCTATAGGCAAATATCTCCAAAGGTTCTTGAATCTGTGCACTCATTTCTAAGGCGTGGTACACAGTGGGGTAGATAAATGTGATGCTTCCATACTAAGGTGAATTGCAGAAGGGGCTAATGACATCCCTAATATGCTTTAACCCTTATTATATTAAAAAAAATAAGTCCTCTCCAAAGAGATGGAACCCCCAATAGGCATAGCTGTGGGTTTTTTCTCCAAGAAATATATTGAATCTATATTTTATTAAGCACTCACAAAGTACCAGAATTTTTTCTCATTATCTCATATAATATCACACACAAAAATTCTATGAAATGGGAATAATTCTAATTTCCATTTGAGAGGAGATGTGGTGATGAGTATAGGCCAGAAGTCAGAGTGCCTGGAATGCGAGACCATTCTCCTAAGCTGGAAGGAGGAGGCTACACACCAAGCAGCCTCTAGAAGCTGAGAATGAACTTCAGCAAGAAAACAGTGATCTCAATCCTAAAACTGCATGAAAAGGAATTCTGCCATAACCTGAAGGAGCCTGAAAGCACATTTACCCCCACCCCCACCCAGAGCCTCCAGGTAAGAGCCCAGGCTAACCACCAATACGTAGATTCTGGACTTTTGGAAACACAAGCAAAGAAATCAGTCAAGACAACCTGTACTTCTGACCTACAGAGTTGTGATATAATAAATCAGTACTGTTTTAAGGTGCTAAATTTGTGCTAATTTGCTATGGCAGCTGTAAGAAACATACCATCGTAGTCATTTAAAACATCTTTGCGACCTGGGGAAGAATCAGAAAGCTCATCCCCGTAGTAGTAGGCTACGTGATAAAGGGTCAACAAGATGCCAGTTGCCACGTATCTCCCACCCTGTGGATTGAGCATACAGGCAGATTTTCTGGAAAATTCAGGTAGTGGGCTGGAGGTTGGAGTAATTCTCAAAACGGTGATAATGAGCTTCTTGTATAAGACAGAAGAGGGCTAATAAATTCAAATGATGTGACCTTATTTGTAACTTGCAGTTACAAATTTGACTTGGAAAGCAAGTCGAATAATTTAAAATGTATAATGGGAATATATTTAAAACAATTCTATTGTTGAATTGTATATACATTTAGTTTCTTTATATACAACTTACTTAAAATGAGGTAAATACTGAATCACATACTTAATTTTTTCAACAGGGCATTTAATCAATTTGGAACACATCTGCCGTAAATCATAACCTAACTTTGAGAGAAGTCTGAGAAACCAATCCAGCTTCCCAAAGACATACCAGGCAAATGGTGAAATGCTTTCAAGGGCAGTGAGCACACAAGTCAAGGTGGGAAGTATATTTGGTAATCTCTATTCTACACCAATCTCTGAGGTCCATCCTTTAAACACTTCATCTTGTTTAAGCCTCACAATCTAGCAAAATAGGTTTTGCTATTCCAATTTTTTTAAATTAAAACATGAAGGCTGAGTGCAGTGGTTCACAACTGTAATCCTAGCACTTTGATAGGCTAAGGCAGGTGAATTGCTTGAGCTCTGGAGTTCGAGACCAGTCTGCGCAAAAGCGAGACTCCTTCTCTTCTAAAGAGATCCTCTGCCTCTTCTGAGGCAAGAGGATCGCTTGAGCTCAGGAGTTTGAGGTTGCTGTGAGCTGTCACGCTATGGCACTCTACCAAAAGCAACAAAGTAAGACTCTGTCTCCAAAAATAAATAAATAAATAAAACTAAATTAAAAAATAAGATTCAGAGAAGCAACTTGCCCAAGGTACACAACCAATAAAAGACACACGTCTTACTTATTAAACCTGGTATGTCTTAATACAGAGAATGTGACTAACGCATTCTCACTCATAAATATAAAAATGCAAAATGCATTTAGTACAAATTCTGAAAGACTGTGAGGCAGCAGTATTATTCCAGGAACTGATCAAACTCATGATCACTACCTCTCCGGACTTTCCTCCTCCTCATCCTTCCCTTACAGCCTATTGGCCATACCCTGGATTTCAATATACAGTCTCATATAAAAAAGAAAAGAAACAACAAAAATCCTTTTAGGGAATTTATGAGATTTGTTATGGTATTATTTTTATCATAGAGCCAACTCATATAATAAATATTGGCCTTCCTTATTTTATCTTTAAATTACATATACAAAAAGTTCCTAAATGAATAAATTTACAATATTGCCTGAGAGTCAGAGACAGACATACACACAAAGGTTAAATTCTTAAATCTAGTACTTTGTCCTAACCTCTTCCTCTCTTGTTTGACAGCCCCACTGTCTCCCTTCCCTGCTGTTCTCCCTCGTTGCACATTATTATTACTGTTTCAAGACACCAGCATGAACTCATGTTTAGCTTTACATATCCACAGACAGTTACAAATAGAGATACTATGAGATGCCTGTATCTGATGGATTTGCACCCATATATATCCTTTCTCTGTTACCTTGGACGACCTAGAAGCAATAATACCCACATAGCCAGGTGCATGCCAAGAGCTCGGATCTTGGTATCTAATACCATTTTCCAGTAAAGGAACTTGGAGAAATTTCTGGTTCTAGGACAAGGACAAGAAATACACAAGATAATTCTTATCTGGCTGGAAAGTAGGGAAATATTAAAAAACAACAATAACAAAAAAACACTCCACTGTAATAAGAGTATGTCAAAAGGATATATGGGTCAACTAAAAAAGCTTCCAGTGGCCAAAGCTAAAAAATTTATGAAATGAAATATATATAGCATATTGAATTATATAACACAGAGCATCAAATAAATACCCATGAGTTCATACATATATGAATAAGTGACTGAATAAATAAAGGAGAAGCGACCACTATCCCCTGTGGAAGAGTTCCAAATAATTCATATAGATACTTGTCCTCAAAGAGGTAGAGCACAACTCCTCGCTGTGTAAGTGAGGGCTGCACTAAGACTTGTTTCCAAAGCACATGGCTGAGTCCAAGTCAACATCTGTAGGGATGAGTCAATGCTGCTGGTATGGACTCCTGACATGCACTTTATACCTGTGGGCTTCCTCCCTAACCACTGCAGTCTAATCAGATAAATCCTGACTGAGGGATTCTCTACAAAATACTTGACCAGTACTCCTCACGTCTGTCAGGGTCAACAGAGTACAAGAAAAGTCTGAGAAACTGTCACAGTCCAGAGAGCCTAAGAAGACATGACCAAATGTAATATGATAGGATCTGGGAACAGGACATAAAAACTAGACAAATACGAATAAAATTATGAGCTCAGCTAATAATCATGCATAAATATTGGTTAATTAATTGCAACAGAATTATCATACTAATGTGGAAGTTAATAATAGGAGAAACTTGGCGTGGGGCAAAATGGGAACTCTCTGTACTGCCTTTGTCATTTTTATATAATTTTAGAACGGGTCTAAAATAAATAGTTTATTTTTTAAAAAGACAAAGCCTAGAAGAAAAGCTTTAAAAATGTAATCACAGTAACCGTCTTACTTTTGCAGTAAAGCCAAGTAACAGAGTCATGATAACATAAAGAGTGATTATAGAACTCATAAATAATAAATATATATTGTGATAGCAAAGGTAGGGATGTGAAAGGTATGGCATTACTATAAATCCACATCCATTAACTATTAGTATAGAAAATGATTACTATTTAAAACTGGAATGAGTCAAAAATAACAGTATGAAAATATTACTTTAGATTTAAGGGTAAATATCTCTAAGGAGAGTGAAATGTTTGTCCTTGTGGGCCAGGAAGATGATAGGTAAGATAGTTATTTAGCATTTTAGGTAAGATAGGTATTTTAGCATTTTAAGTCTCTAGAACTGTTAAACTGAATTCTTTAACAGTTTGGCATCTATTGCTTTAATACTTCTAAAGTAAAGACAAATATTTTTTTAAAACCAAATTTAAAAATATGACCTTAGCAAACAGATTGATGACCTATACTGATTAAATAATTTACCAATAAGTATGAGAATAAGAATTAGAAACCAGGCTGCATACCTTTCTATATGGCTAAGTGATTAAAATAAAATAGCACCATCATTCTACAGAAAATAATGAATGTCAGATACTATTATAAATAAATACCAACGTGGAAAAAATTTTAATTGAAGAACCCCTTGCTGAAAAAGAATCTGTTACTTACACTTCTATCTTCCACTTACTTTTTACCTGTTAAATGTCAATATGAATAAGACAATTTGCTAACTGTATTTTTTTTCCTTGAGACAAAGTCTCAAGCTGTCACCCTGGGTAGAATGCCATGGCTCACAGCAACCTCAAACTCTTGGACTCAAGCCATCCTCTGGCCTCTGTTTTTCTATTTTCAGTAGAGACAGCATCTCGCTTTTGCTCAGGCTGATCTTGAACTCATGAGCCGAAGCAATCCACCCGCTTCAGCCACCCAGAGTGCTAGGATTATAGGCATGAGCCACTGTGCCCAACCCAATTTGCTAACTATTAAAGTAACTGATATCCAGGACTATTCATAAAATCATAAATGAGATATTTGATATACTTTATAGTTTTGACATCCTTTTTATGACACACATAAAGGATATCATACTTTATGACATACTTTTATAGGTACCTACAGCAATCAAATTCATAAGACAGAAAGTGGACCAGTGGTTGGCAAAGGCTGGGAGAAGGGGAAAATAGGGTTTAATGAATAGAGAGTTTCAGTTTTGCAAGATAAAGAGTTTTGGAGATGGATGATGGTGATGGTTGCACCACAACCTAATTGTATTTAATACTACAGAATCATAATTTAAAAACAGTTAAGATGATATTTTATGTTACATGTATCTAATCACAATTTTAAAAATGCTGACTTTACCCAGTAATGTACTGTCTACAAGAAACTCACTTTAGGCTGGGCGCTCGTAGTACGGTGGTTATGGTGCTGGCCACATACATTGAGGCTGGTGGGTTAGAACCCAGCCTGGGCCAGCTAAACAACAATGACAACTGCAACAACAAAAAAAATAGCCGGGTGTTGTGTGGGGCGCCTGTAGTCCCAGCTACTTGGGAGGCTGAGGCAAGAGAATCATTTAAGCCCAAGATTAGAGGTTGCTGTGAGCTGTGCACTCTACTGAAGGCAACATAGTAAGAGTCTGACTCAAAAAAAAAGAGAGAGAGATAGAGGGAGGCAGGGAGGAAGGGAGGGAGAGAGAGAGAAAGAGAGAATAAAAGAAAAAAGAAAAGAAAAGAAAGAAACTCACTTTATATTTAAGGACACACATAAGCTGAAAGTAAAGAGATGGAAAAAGATATTCTATACAAATGGTCAAATGGTAAACAAGAGAGTAGGAGTGTGTTTACTCATATCTAATAACATAGACTTTAAGGCAACAAGAGATGAAAGAGGATATTTTATAATGACAAAAGCTTCAACCAGCCAGGGAGATAGAACAATTACAAATATATATATACACACACACATACATATATATAATGCCAACATCGGAGCACATAAATATATATTTAGAGCAACTCTGATAGGACGGAAGGGAGAAACACTATACTACAGGAGACTTCAATCCTCCACTGTGAATAATGGACAACATCCAGAAAGAAGAGAAAGAAGGAAACAGAGGCTTTGAATAACACTGCAAACCAAGTGGAACTAATAGACATATACAGAGCATTTTACCTAACAGCAGAAAATACACCTTCTTTTTAAGTGCATATAAATCTTTCTTCAGGATAGATCATGTTAGGCCATAAAACAAGTCTTAGCATTTTATAATGCTATATAAGAAGACTGAAATCCACAAAGATGTAAAAATTAGATAACACAATCATAACCGTTAAGTTGAAAAAGAAATCAAAAAGCACATTAGAAAATACCTTCTGATGAGTGAAAATAAAAATACAATGTATCAAAATTTACAGCATGCAGGAAAAGCAGCAATAAAAGGGAAGTTCATAGTGATAAACACCTATATTAAAAAAATAGGATCACAAATAAACAATCTAACTTTATGCTTCCAGGAACTAGGAAAAAAAAATAAAACAAAACAAACTAAGCTCAAAGTTAGCAGGAAACACCAAAGATTAGAGCAGAAATAAATGAAACAAGAAGAAGAGGTAAAAAAATATCAACAAAACTAAGAATTAGTTTCTTCAAAAGAAATGAAACTAACAAACCTTTAGCTAGATTAAGAAAAAAGAGAAAAGGCTCAAATAGATAAAATCAGAAATGAAAGAACAGACATTACCACTAACAGCACAAGATCATAATAGACTATTATGAATAATTACATGCCAACAAACTGGATAATCTAGAAGGGACAATTTTCCCGAAACAAGCAACCTTCTAAGGCTAAAAATCAGGAAGAAACAGAAACTCTGAACAGACCTATAATAGATGGTGATTAAAGCAGTAATCAAAAACTACCCAACAAAGAACAGATCAAAGAGCTCCACAGATAAACTCTATGAAGCATTTAAAGAAGAGTTAAAACAGATCCATCCCAAACTCTTCAGAGACTAAAGATGAGGGGCCCCTTTCAACCTAACTTTATGAGGCCAGCACTGATACTAAAGTGAGACAATGACAATGTAAGAAAAGAAAACTATGAGTTAATATCCCTGATGAATAAACACGCAAAACTTCTCAACAAAACACAGTACTAGCAACATCATTCAATAGTACAATTAAAAGAATCAAATGGGATGACCAAATGAGATTTACCCCTGGGATGCAAGTATAGCTCAATATACAAAAAAATCAATCAATGAAACACAGCACATTAACAGAATGAGAAAATCCCACATAATATCTCAACAGATACAGAAAAAAAAATTGACAAAGTTGAACATCTCTTCATGATAGAAAAAACTCTCAGCACACTAGGAATTACTTCACCATGGTTAAGGTCATAGATGAAAAGCCCACAACTAACACAAACAAAACAGTAAAAAAGTGAAAATTTTTCCTCTAAAAACAAGGCAGGATGCCTATTCTGGACACTTCTATTTAACATAGTACTGGGAATCCCAGGCAAAACAATCAGGCAAAAAAAAGAGATAAGGCATCCATATCAAAAACAAAGAAGTAAAACTGACCCTACTTGCAGGCTACATTGTCTTAAATACAGAAAACCCTAAAGATACCATAAAAAAAAAGGTTTAGATCTAATAAACGAGTTCAGGAAAGCTGGAAGATACAACATCAGTATTTAGAAATCACTTGCATTTCCATTCACTAACAATGAACTACCTGAAAAGAGAATTAGGAAAGCAACCCACTAACAGTAACACCAAATATTATAAAATACTTAGAAATAACTAGGAAGGTGAAAGATTTATATATGGAACAGCAAAAACACTGGTGACACAAATAAGCCACAACTGGAAACACATCCTGTGATCACAGATAAAATGTCCATACTACACTAATCAACCAACAGACTCAATGTGATCTCAAATCCAAATCTCAATGGCATTTTTACAGAAGTAGAAAAAACAATTCTAAAATTCGTGTGAAACTCCAAGAGATCACAAAAAGGAAAGTCAATCTTGAGAAAGAAGAACAAAGCTGGATGCATCACAGTTTTTTTTCAAACATATATTACAAAGCTAAAGTAATCCAAACAGTATGGTACTGTCATAAGACAGACATGCAGACCAATGGAACAAAATAGTGCACACAGAAATAAATTTACACATATTTCATGTCTAAGTGCATTTGTACTGCATAAGAAAATACAGTTGACCCTCCAGATCTGTGAGTTCTCCAGCTGTGGATTCAACCAATCTCAGATCGAAAATAATCATATTTGGAAAAAATACAAAATAATAATCAACAACAAAAAATACAATATAACAGCTACTTACACAGCACTTACATTGTATTAGGTACTACAATAATCTAGAGATGATTTAAAGCAGCAGTCCCCAACCTTTCTGACACTAGGGACCAGTTTCATGGAAAATTTTTCCTTGGGCTGGGGTGGGATTGAGGAGAGTAGTTTTGATATAAATCTGCAAGCAAGTGATATATTATGATCTCTGTGAAGTCAAACCTCCCCACTAGTAATAATCTGTATTTGCAGTCACTTCCCTCCCAAAGCTAGCAATGCTGCCTCAAGCTCCACCTGAGATCATGAGGCATTAGATTCTCATAAGAAACGTGAAACCTACATCCCTCACATGCGTAGTTTAGAGTAGGGTTTGCACGTCTGTGAGAATCTAATGCTTCCACTGATCTGACAGGAGGTGGAGCTAAAGCAGTGATGTGAGCCGGGGGAGTGGCTGTAAGTACACATGATGCTTCACTGGCTTACCTGCTGCTCACCATCTGCTGTGCAGCCTGGTTTTCATTGTTTGGGACAACAGATTTAAAGTATATGGAGGCTGTGAGTACGTTATATGCAAATACTATGCCACCAGAAATGGATATGCACATGCAAAAAAAAAAAAAACTGAAATTAGACCCCTGTCTTATACTATGCTCAAAAACCAACTAAAATGTATTCAAGACTTAAGACCCAAACCGTAAAATCCTAGAAGATAACACAGGAGACAAAACTTGATGACATTTGTACAGTCAACAAAAATAAAAATAAACAAGTGAAACTAAAATATTAATAAAAAGCTTCTGTACAGCCAAGGAAGCAAACAAATCAACAGAGTGAAAAGATACCTACTGAATGAGAAAATATTTACCTACTATATATCTTATCAGAAATTAATCTCTAATGTATATGAGGGATTCCTATAATTCAACAGTGAAAAAACTAATAACCTGACTTAACAATAGGCTAATGATCTGAATTTACATTCCTCCAAAGATGACAAATAACCAACGAATTACTGAATGTCAAACTTCACTAGTCATCAGGGAAATGCAAATCAAAGCTACCATGAGTTTATCATCTCACACCTTTTGGAATGGCTATTATGAAGATGTGCAGCAACCTGAACCACTGTACGCTACTGGTGGAAATAGAAAATGGTGCAATCACAATAGAAAACACTATAGAGTTTTCAAAAAAAACTCAAAAATAGAGCTGTATGACCCAGCAATCCCACTTCAGGACACTTATCCAAAAGTACCGAAATCAGGGGCTTGAAGAGATTTTTGCACTCTTATGTTCACTGCAGAACTATTCATAAGTCAAAATGTGGAAACAACCTAAATGTCCAACAACAGAAGAATGGATAAAGAAATGCGGTGCGTACAAACAATGGAATACTTACTATTCAGCCTTAAGAAGAAGAAAATTTTGCAATGTCTAAAGGCATAGATGAAGTTTGAGGACATCACGCTACGTGAAAAAAGCCAGTCACAGAATAACAAATACTGCAGGACTCCATTCACATCATCGAAGAGTGGGACAGTGCATAGCAGAGGGGGTGGGGAGTGGGAGTTACTAATCAAGAGTCAAAGTTTCAGTTAAGCAAAATGAATAAGCTCTAGAGATCTACAACACTGCACCTATCTGCCGTCAACAGATAGGCCTGCCCCCGCGAGCTGAATGAAGATGGATGGTCCCATGCTTGTATGTTGGCTGCCATGTGTTGAATAAAGGGCATGTCACAGCTACCTTCAGCTTCTCAGTTTTTCTTTGGTCTATCCGAATCCAGTGTGAACCTCCTTGGCCTCAACCACTGGAACTACAATTGGTATGGTCAGCAGGATTCATCACAGACTGACATGGAGCCTTCTGCACACCTGGAGGGGGGAATAGAGGGAGGCCCCTGCCACAAGTATGTGGTACTCAGTGGGTCTTTACTGTCTACCTCGGAGCCCCACCAGGAGTGACCTTATGTGGATGGGACACCACTGTGGGTTGAAAGGGCCCCACACATCATAGGAGAGGCCTTTGAGAAGAAAAGTGCCCGTATAGCTGCAAGGATCCTGGGCTGGGTATTTCTTGTAGTTCTGTGAGCAGAGCCCAAGGAAATGTTCCACGAGGCAGCACTACTCCAGACATGCTGGGACCAGCTGGGGAACAGCAAGTGCAGGGTGCTGGAGAGAACAGGCGGCTCTCTGACGAGCAGCAGTGTGACTCCCAGCACAGGCCACTGTGGGGAATGAAATGGCTCCTTGAGTGGCAGGGTGATTCATGAGAGCAGGTGAACTCCCCAGTGGCGGTGGTAGCAGACTCCTCAGAAGAGGAGGAGGATGATCTCTGCTTTAGGATACAGCTGGCTAGTGACAACAAAAAAGGTAAAAATGAAACAACCGAGGCCCCAGGAGGGTGGGCAGCCGCACCCCTATAAGTAACCAAATACTCTTCCTTTGGTCCATATAACCAAACAGTTGGTAGAGATGGGGAAACAGTGTAGGCAGAAAACTAATGAGTCCCTCACTGCTTGGATGTTGGGCTGATGGATCAAGAAGTGGATGGCATTGGCCTGGATGCCTTGGAGATAAATTAGCCCTTGTCACAATACAGCCATCCTTGCAGCAGCATCTGCAGATTGGCTGCTGCTAAGTCTTTGCTGGACTGGGTCACGGCCACAGTCTGCACCATGTGCATTAGTGCTGGGGACTTGCCCGGTCCTACAGGTAGCTGGCAGTCCTATTCAGAACAGCAACAAGTGCTCCAGGAACTGAGTATGAGAAATGCTACTGAGGGCCCCACAATGAGCCCTGTCTGAGTCTTTGCTGACAACCTTGGCACTTTACGTAGCCACATAACTAGTACCACAGCTGACCTAAGGGAGGCTGAGCCCATCTAGCAAAGGAAGGGGGTTCGGGCCACTGGTAAGAAAGCACCTTGGGGTGGCAAGCTGTGAAACCAGTGAAGGTCAAGTGCACTCAGATGTGGACAGACCTTTCATCAAGAGGGGTTGATCAAGAGATAACTGATAGGAAACCCAACACCCTGCCGTTAGAATTACGGTGACAGCTAACTCCAGAGCAGTGGTTCCAACCCCCCAAACAGTAAGGAAAAAGCAGAAGTAAGGCTAGGAGGCCAGGTGTGTGAGCCATTCACCTGCAAGATTTCCTGCTGGAAGAGAATAAATCAGGGTTCCCAGTCAAAGTAAAAAGGCAGGGGGAACATCAAACCAGGGGAAAGATGGAATGGTCCCCCAATAAGGGCAAGATCCAGACTCTTCAGGAACAGCTGGAGAATGGCCCTGACACGCAGCTGGCCCATCTGCAGCCCCAAAACTCCATCCTGAGAAACGCCCTGAGCCAGGCCACTAGCCAGGTAGTGAGTGGGCAGGAGCCAGAGCTGGCCGAGCTCAGGCAGGAACTCGGGAAGGTCTGCAAGGAGCCAGTGAAGCAGTCAGGCCTTAGCAGCAACAGCCATGGAAGGCTCTGGAAGCCAACCATAGGTCCTGCAGCTGCAGGCGGCTCACAGGGACGCAGGGTGGAGGGTCGGGGGGCACCTGCAGAAGCGCCTGGACCAGGTCAGCTGGAAACCTGCTGCACACCTACCGGCCTCTGTCCAGGCAGAAATGGAGAGGGCCAGGGGCAGCAACAGCAGATGGCCGAGATGCACCGCAAGCGAGGGTCCTGCAAACTGATGGGAGGAGGAAACGTGGGAAGCTGAGGGTTCTCCATAGGCCGCTCAAGGAGCCAAGGTGGAGAACTCGTAGCTCACCGAGAGAATCGGATCCATCGATGGGCAGGATGCCTAGGCCAGCCAAACAGGGCTGACCAGCCGTGGGACCAGCTCAGGGAGCTGGAATCCCAGGTGTCATAGCTAGAGAGGGAAGCCCGAGCTCAGGCAGGCCGTGGAGCAGCAGAAACTAAAGAACAGTGGCCTCCAAGGAAAGAACTTGAAGGCCGCAGAGGCACTGGTGGTGGCCGAGCAAGCCTACGAGGAGAAACCGTGCTCCCAGGCCAACGAGGCGTCAGAGCAGTTCTGCCTGATTGAGGCCCAGGCCAGACAGGCCTGCTGGCTTCACCCCCAGCCCTCTCTGTATCACTGCCACAGCGTCTGTGACTGTCCTTACCATGTAGCTACTGTGGGCTGGGTACAGGACTGGACCACCACGCCATGCATGGCACAGCACAGACACCTACGCTGGCAAAGTGGGGGCTTATTTACAGCGGCACCATGCCCTCTGAACTATACAGATGATGGGGTGCCAAACACGCAGGCGACTGAAGCCCCTTTAAGGAGAGGTGTGTCTCCATTCCTGAGGTCACACGTATACCGATGGCTCCAGTCGGGGCCATGCTGTATCATGGACAGCTGTAGCCGTCACCGACAACAGAAATTGCTTGGTATGACACAGGCACCTGACACAGCAGCCAGTGGGCTGATCTGCGAGTGGACGGCCCTGGTCGCTAACGAGCCATTGCTGTTGGTGATGTGTACAGGCAGCTGTGCTAGCCACAGAGGGTTCTGCCTCGTGGACAACCACACGGCACCTAAACCTCTGGACGGTTATGCACTAGCCATTTGGGGCCAGGATATGTGGCAAGAGTTGTAAGAGCTGGGACCCCAGAAACAGATGACAGTGTATCGTGTCACTGGACCTGCTCCCTAAGCCCATTCGGGTAATGGTGAAGCAGACTCCCTGCCAAAGGCCAACGGCCACAGACTGCCCCTTCGGGAAGACGTTGCCCTGTGGCTACATCACTATCTCCTGCCTTCTGGACAGAAAAATACGTGGGCCACAAGACTCGCTTGCTATTGCTTGTGCGATTGTTTGCTATTGCAGTATAGGGATGCAATGCTCCACACTCCTCACACGGGGACCCTGGCGGGAGAGTTTATAGGATAGACTGTGGGACTAGAAATCCTAAATGGGTACAGTGTGGGGAAGATGAGTGAGCCTTTCCTGTAGGCCAGCAGTTGCCAAATTATTCTGAGTAACCATGATTAATGGCAGGTGTCATGTTATGTTAATCGTGATTAAGCAATATGACCTCATTCTTATTAGTGGTTGATTCACAGCCACTGTTGTTCCAGCCTCTATCTAAGGCTCTAAGGCTTTACACCTGCATGGACTTTCTGAGGGGCAACTTTCCAAGGCAGACTTACGATGGACTTCCTAAGTGGGGGAAGCTTTTTATAGTAGCTTGCCTGTCCCAACAAGCTGAAGGAAGGTGGATGTCCCCATGTTTGCTCTTTGGCTGCCACAAGGGTGTGTCACAGCTGCCTTCCGCTCCTGGTTTTTCTTCCATCTGTCTCAATCTTGGCCTCAATCACTGGCACTACATTCACCCATTCAAATAACAAAATGTATTAACTATTTGTGTATTATATACTGTATTCTCGCAATAAAGTAAGCTAAAAAAATGTTTAAAAAATCATAAGAAAAATGTGTTTTCTATTCCATAGGGCATCATAAAGGTCTTCATCCCCAGTCTATTCATGTTTAGTAGGCTAAGGAAGGAGGAGGGATTGGTCTTGCTGTCTCAGGGGTGGCAATGGCGGAGACGATCCACCTGAAATGGGACCTTCTCAGTTTAAACCCATGTTTAAGGGTCAACCATACGCACTGACTAACCCTACCTTACTGTAATCATTATACATAGTTGACACTTTTTGCTAGAAACAAATCAGCAAGAGAGACTAGAGCAGAAAAGGCTCACCTTTTAAGTTTTTCAATTATTAAAGGAAAAAGAAGAGGGGGTGGGCTGTAGCCATGAACAGATCTCTAACCTGAAGTAGTCTGAGTAATTTATAGTTCAGAGTCAATAAAGGAAAGGAGTGAAATTCATTTGAGGTTTTTCCGTGTGAGCAACAGCAAATCCTTCATCCGGAGATCCAACCACACTCTAATGTTAGTACAGGCCTGGGTGGGGGCTGCTCCTAGTAATCCTTAATGAGAGCTTACAAAGGCCGCCAGCGTGCATCTGGATGGGCAGGCCGTTGTGGTGATCCCTTTAAAAGAACTAAAAGGGAGAAACTTCATCCATGGTTCTAAATCTGAAGAAGATCTCAAAGGGCAGTCCAAAAAAGCACCCTTGGCATCACCTGAAAATTAGAAATGCAAATTCTTAAGCGCCGCCTTAGACCTGATTTAGGGTTTTGTGCCTGGTGCCCAGCAATCTGTGCCCCAACCAGCTTGTTCGCCAGCTGATGCAGATGCCCACTAATTAACCGTGCCAACCTCCACTGATTGGCAGTTTGCCACCAAAGGCTATTTTAAGTCTGTGGTTCTCTAGCTTGGCTGCATGTTAGTCACACATGGACGCTTCTGATGTAGGGGCACACCTCAAAGACTGTGATTTTATGGATTTTGCTTCTTTGGTAGTTTAGATTTTATTTATCTTTCTGCCATATAAATATAAATTAAAACTATATTGAGTTAGCTAATACTTAGGCAAAACATAATGTTGAAATGAACACAGAATTAAAATAAAACCATAAAGGTTTTATGAGCCCACTGGGGAAACCCAAGAATGCAAAATTACCTTCTCCCAGAAAGCTTTTTGAAATGTGAGACAGAGTGGTAACAATACTTGACTTGGAGAGTCAGGTACACCTGAACAAGAGTTTTTGGCTCTGTATTTTATCAACTGTGACATTTTGATTACTTTCGCATTTCTTTCCTAAGTCCCCACCTCTCATCCATAAAATAGTCAATATTACAAACTTTTATCCAAAAGTTGTGAGCACTAAATACAGCACGTGAAGCGCTTAGCACAGTAACTGACACATGCTCATTACATGTAAGCTTATTAGCAAGGAAATTATCTTACAATGAAAACATAGTAACCAGCTGGCGGGCACGGTGGCTCACACCTGTAATCCCAGCACTCTGGGAAGCCGAGGCAGGTGGATTGCCTGAGCTCAAAGGTTCAAGACCAGCCTGGGCCAGAGTGAGACTTTTGGCTCTAAAACATAGCCAGGTATTGTGGCAGATGCCTGTAATCCCAGCTGCTTGGGAGAGTGAGGCAAGAGAATCACTTGAGCCCAAGAGTTTGAAGTTGCTGTGAGCTATAACAGCATGGTACTCTACTGAGGGCAACAAAGTGAGACTCTGTCTCAAAAAAGAAAACATAGTAACCAAATAAGTAAATTCTAAGAGTCTGGTTAAAAAAAAAAAAACCTTTCTGACATTCCAAGCTAAGAAAAAAATATATTAAGACAATAATAATAAAGATTCAAGGAAAGTTCTCCTATCTTCTATGCAGGAAGCAAGCACAGCTAGACCTAGACAATGTACACACCCCCTCCCCCCATCAGTGGAACCAATCCATTGTTCACCCAGGTCCCTTTTGAGAAGAAGTACTTCATGGGAGTTGTGAAGCTCAGCCCTACAGTGTTTGAGAGATTGCAAACATGGGTAAGGAATTCTTATTCTCTTAGATGACAAGGATCACATCCTCAATGTCTTCATAAAGTCAGTCAGTAGTAGTGAAAAGAAATTCCCATTTGAGTAACTGCAATGCTAGTAGATTCACATTTACTTTACATTTTCTAGTTTGCAGCAGTGGGTCATTAATCAGTTTACTTATTTATAAAAAGGATAAGTCAGACCAAATTAGGAAACAGCCACGTGTTTTCAACTTTCACATCTTTCTCACCAAACTTGACCCAGTGTAAGAATTTCTTGAAACTAATGAGCCCCTCCCACCATCACTGTGGCCCAGAGGGGAGGTGCTCAGTGTAAACACAGCAAGCAGGTGCTGGTGCAGGGAACGCTCATTACTAGTCTGCTGTTAGCAACAGCTGATGGAATTGTGGGTAATTTAACTTTTTATATACTTTAGGCTTTTTTCCACATTTTCTATACTAAGCATGCATTATTTTCAAAATTAGAAATGGTAAAGCATCAGGCCTAATCAGCATACAACAAAAAAATCCAATAAACAGTTCATGAATAAATGAATATAAAAGTATATATGTTCTTAAACTTTGTAAGTTGTTTTTATTAATAAAAAAAGACAAAATTAACTATGAGTGTCTATCCCCCAAACTATTTTATCTACAATTACCCCTGAAAGAAATGTAAGAAGTATTTTTTTTTAAGATTGTTAATCATTTTAAATTAAGCATACCCCTGGAAATTAGACGAAAAAGATGTTTACAGGATGCTGGGGAAAGGGTGCCCTTCTACAGCATATCAGAGAGTGTATACAGTTCTAATTAGATACGCTTTTTTTTTTTTAAATTCCCACTCCCTAACAGGGTGACCTTGAGCCAGGTACTTAACTTCTCTCTCAATTTTTACAATTATAAAATGAGAATAATATTATCAAGTTTTTTGGATTGCTATGAGAATTAAGAGAAAAACATGAGCATAACACTTCACACATAGAAACTATTAAAAGATGAGTGTGATATAATTATTGACGTGAGGAAAAAAGACCCAAGTAAGGAAGATCCTGTCTACTTAACCTTAAAATGTCCGTATTGTACAAACCTTCAGATTTTAAATCTAAGCATTTTCCACTGCTGAGGAAGTAATTATTATAAGTAATATCAAAAGATCCAAAGAATTAAACCAACGTAGATTGCAGAACTGGTTCTTCTGGAAGAATTGGTGTTTCAAAACATTTCAAGAAAATGTTTTACTTTAAACCCAGAATTTTGAAATTTTACATTAAATATAATAAGACACCTGCTAAAAAGACTCCTTATAATAAATAACACATTTTGTTGTCTGAAATTTTCTTACTTAAAGAAGAAGCAACAGAGAGGCCAAAAGGATTTTACTGAGGCATAAAAAGCAGGGGAGGAATGCGCTCCCTGGTCAAAGTATTAAATGTTGAGAATATGGAGAAACAAACACACTAACCATACAAATCCTTCCAAATTATCCTTGCAAGATGACACCTGAGCTATCCTCACTTTCTAAAAGGCCGGGATTCCATGATTTCTGTCTTATGCACTTTGCAGTTTAGAAAGAAACTACCACTGAAAGAAATGCACCAAGAAAACACTGTAATGCCCTGTTAGATGGTCCACAATTCTACTTGTAGAGATCTAGCTAAAAAAAAGACACATATATGTGCTTAGACAAACATATATACAAGGATGTTCATTACAGCATTATTTATTATAGCAAAACAATTAATGGCTATTAATGAAAGAACAGATAAACGGAATGTGATATTCATACCTGGAAGAGGACAGCTCTGTTAAAAGGGATGAACTAGATTTTTGTAAGATGCAAATCAACTCAACTTCAATGCACGCGAGCAAATAACGTAATAACACACATAGCATGATACTACTCATATACAAAATCTCTAGGGCCTAGGCACAGTGGCTTTTGCCCTAATCCCAGCACTTTGAGAGGCTGAGGCGGAAGGATCACTTGAGACCAGGAGTTCAAGACCTGCCTGGATATAACGGCAAGTCCCTGTCTCTACAAAATAATTTTTAAAATTAGCCAGGCAGTATGGCACATGCCTGTAGCTTCGGCTCCTTCGTACATGGAGGCAGGAGGATCACTTGAACCCAGGAGTTTCAAGCTGCAGTCAGCTGTGATCACACAACTATACTCAACCCAGGCAAACAAACAAAGAAACAAAAACAACCTCCAGGTTGTGTGTGTCTGTCTCTTAGGAAACATTCCAAGTCAGACCATAACAGCTATGATCACCGGGGCTAGAGCAGGTGTGGATGAAATGCATGGAATGGATAGGAAAGTGGAATTTGCCTTTATCTGCCATGTTCTAACCTTTTCAAGGGAGGCTGGATTTATACAATACGTGTTCAATTAAACTGCTTTAAAAAAAGAAATGCCTGGTGTCTTTGATCATAAGTGATAGATCCTTTTAATAGACAAACAGGATGCTTATGGCTATAAGTCTTTGAACAATATTTACAAAATTGTGACTACTGATGGAAAACAGAAAATTAAAGTATTTATAAAAATGTTACTGAAAAGTACCAATGGTTGATTTATATTAAAGATGTGTCCGTTTTTCTTCTAACAAGCTCAGGATTAGGCTCTCAAGTCCAATTCAGAGACACGAAATCTAAAACAAGATAATTACTAAGTTAAAAACCTTCTTGAAAATCAGGCAGACTGACAAATAACTTCTCTTTACACCACTGTAACAGTATTTTGAAATTATTTGACTAACTTCTGATCACATTATTTATTTATTTATTTATGGTTTAATTCTAGAAGAATGTGACGTGCTAATATCCCAGACAGCCCTAATCTATACAGGTACGTGGAAAACTCAAGGAAGAAAATATATAAACTGAAAAGCATCACAGTTTTTTTATTCTTCAGTACTGAATCTGCCAAGAGATCTTACATTGGTGTTTATGGAATCAAAAACTAAAGGAATAGCTTCTTAAGAGATAAAGTGGCATTAAATAAGGAATATTATTCAAAGACATCACTAAGCTAAGAGTAGTCTGGCTCTAGAAGTGAGAAAAGTAGAAAATTTGAAATATATTTTTCTATTGAAAAATAAATGTAGGAGTAGCCCTGTCATCTGATTTATTGACTAGCAGGGAGAGTTAACTAAAATGACATTCCTAAATTAAACAATTTATAACATCCTAAAATACATAAATGTCATTCCATCTTCAATCTTGTGATATGGGCCAAGGCCTGTTCTCTGAGCATGAATCAGCTGACTGAAGCACTGGTTTTCTGGCAAAACCATAGGTGTACTGTCTATAATCTCCATAAAGAACCATGAAATTGAAGACAGTCAAGCATATTCAACATAGAATATAATTTAATGATTTTCTCATAAACCTTTTAGAGTCATTTTGTCCACAGTTAATTTAAGAGTAATCTTTTTTGTTGACATCATCACTAAGTTTTGTAAACCATTCAACTTATGTTTTCACTGAAGTCTTTTTTTCTTAATGTTTTTCTTTCTCTAAATTCCTCTACTAGTTGATTGTATTACATAATTACAGCAACCAGCACAATGGTACAAACAGATTTGGCATGGGGGACTCAAATGACTTGGTAAATCAACAGCCCAACAGACTTCAGAGTGTCCTGGGAAGTCATCTGCCAACTGTGAATGTGGCTGGATTTTGAGCAGGTTTTATGAGAGTCTAGGGCCTACCAGTTAATTCTAAGTGTCAGCTGTGCAGGGTCTAAGGAGAGCATCTGTGTGTACAGCACCTCGTGCAAATGTTAAATTACGTTTACTACTCACCACGTTCATTCCTCGGTCTGCATGTGGTAAGAAATATCTAAGATTCAGGCTAGAAGCCAGTGGCTCAATAAACACACATAGGTAGCGTCCCTGGACCTTTACCAAGTCACTGAGGTTGACATTTTAGGCCAAAAGGTTCTATGTTGTGGGAGTTGTTCTGTGCATTTGTAAGATTAAACATCCTATTAGACCCTAGATGCTGACGGTACTGTTCACTCCTTGAGCTGTGCCAACCAAAAAAAAAATGACTCCAGACATTGGAGTTGTTCAATGTCCACTAGGGGGCAAAATCGCTCCTGACTGAGAACCACTGAGTTAGGGTAGATCAGAAGCCTTCAGCTTCCAGCAAACTTTGTTGGGTCCTTCTCCTTGTTGAGACTCACAGAATTTCATATTTGTGGAACTATCAAGGATCTTTGTTGCCAGATCTGAAATTCACCCATGTAAACTATTAACAGCCAGACTGGCTACATAATTTTTAGGCCTCAGGGCAAAATGAAAATGCAGGTCCCTTGCTCACAAATTAAGATTCTCAGAATAGAGACAGCAAAGTATTCAACCAAGGGCAGGAGAACCTTTTTACGTGAAGGGCCCTGGGCAGCTGCAGAAGTCACCTAGCCATGAAGCCAGGCTTTGATGGCCACCTGGTGATGGGGAGTTACAACCTGGGGTTCCCAGCACGCTTTCCATAAAACTGACAGCAACATGAAGATCTGTTACATCTCAGCAAGCCAAGAGGTCTTAATATTTCAGGTTTCTAATTTTTATTTATTAAATTTTTAATTAATATTGTCTATACGTAGCAAAAATTGTTGTACATAATAGTGAATTAACTTCTCATTTCAATTTTTATATCCTATTTTTCAACAGAAACCTCCCAAAGTAGATTGACAGTTCAAATTATAGGACCATGAAGTAACCAGTGTTTCCTTAGAAAGAACCATGAGGATTTTATAATTTTTTATTAGTAGCATCTGTCTCCTGTCTTGGAATGCTAGATAATATCTAGGTATTAATGATGTTCTTTGCCATTTGAAAACAGATGCTCTTCTCCAAATTATTTCTGGCACTAGATTAACTCTCTCCATTATTCTTGCCATTTGGCAAGTGTTTTAAATCCAGGTGTTGAAATCAGCAGTGCTTCCAGAATGATCAAGGGAGATACACCATTTATTATAAAATGTCTGAATGTGCTGTTTGCATAAAGATGTGATGTTTTCATTTTTCTTTTGAATGTATGCGACCACAATGAAACCTAAAATCTAGCTTCTTCATATAATCAATCTGGTCTTAATGGCTAAAAGACCACCACGACATACTTGAGTCTTTTATTGGTTTGCCTCTTTCTTTTTCAACATTCTTCCACATGTAAATCATTGTCAATGATTACATCACAGGTAATCTTGCTTTGAAAACACAAGCAGTTGACTTACTACACTGGTTCAGTACTGTTCAAAATAACAAATCACAAACTCCCCAACAAGTGTTTATAATCATCCGATTTTGCTATCCCAGAATGGAAAGTGCCAGGTCCCACTGTCAGAGACAGCATGAATGGCAGTGCTGTAGGAAGCCTTCAGGAAACGTCTGACAGAAGATGTCACTTCTAATTCTGTGCTTTCCACTTTCTAAGTTCAAGTGTGTTGGTAAGAAAAGTCCCCACTAAACATATTTCTACAGCCCTTTGGACAGGAGACACTAACAAGATATGCAGTGGCAGCTACGATAAAAAAGGAAAGTTTTTAATCTATACAGGGTGGCCATAAAGTTTGTGTGCAACTTAAAATAATGTGCAATTTAAAATTGCACACAAACTTTATGGCACAAACATATACAGAGGATACCTTAGAAAAAAACAAAAACACACTTGCAAAGAAGGTAGCCCAAATCATCCAGTGGTTTTACTAAATGATAAAAAAAAAAACACCCTGGGTAAAACTAAATTATTTTCTACAAAGGCTGAATGAGGTCTAAAATTTATAATACAGCAGGAAAGGGGTGGATTACGCTCCTTAAGAGTAAGAAATCTTGTATGTCACTCTCTTCCCTATGCCTAGACTGCTGGAGGCACTCAAGAAACATTATTGAACATATACTAGTACAGAGTTTAATTTATAACATGTTGTTCACTGTTCTCACAGATTTAAACGTTAAATCATTCAATCTTCAAAATAATTCTTTAAGACAGATAGTATAAATGTCTCCGTGTCACAGGAGAGGAAACTAAAGCATAGAGAGGTGGCGTAAATTGCCTAAAGTTGCACATCTGCAATTAAAACCCAAGCAATCTGTTTCTAGGTGAAACCCACCCAGTCATACAGCCTCACAGCCAGGCCTTGAACCTACTCATGTCTGTCTTTCTGCAAAGCTGATCCCTCTATGTTATATAAGAACCACTATCCTAAACCCATAATGGTACAGTAACCCACTCATATACTATATATATATTTTGTATAATGAAAATAACTTCATTATAATTTCCTTTGGGGCTTACTTGACTAATGTACAAAACAAAGGATGAGAGATTCACTTTTTTTAATAATTTTGGATTAATATGAGGATATAAATGATTAGGTTGCACTGCTTGTGTTTATTAGGTGAAGTCCAAGCCCTTGACCCAGGGCGTGTGCTGTACACACTTACACTGTGCCCATCAGGTGCAAGCACACCAATCTCCCTCCTTCCTCCCTCCCTCCCTTCCTTCAGCCCCCACACTTGAATTTAATTGTTTTTGTCTCTTATGAGCACATAGTTGCTCATCTATTGATTTCATATTAGTATTGAGTACATTAGATACTTG
This sequence comes from Perodicticus potto, assembly GCA_963574655.1. Classification (NCBI taxonomy): domain Eukaryota; kingdom Metazoa; phylum Chordata; class Mammalia; order Primates; family Lorisidae; genus Perodicticus; species Perodicticus potto. The sequence continues at coordinate 58,635 of CAUYRH010046010.1, forward strand.
CTTGTCTATTCTTGTGATACTTTACTAAGAACAATGTTCTTCAACACCATCCAGGTTAATATAAAAAATGGAAAGTCTCCATCTTTTTTTGGAGGTTCACTTTTAAAGAGCTATTACTATGTGTGGCCCTATGCAGGCACTTTATTGCACCCCATCCACTCCTCGCTAGGAGGCGGAGTAGCCTCAGCACCTGATTTTACAACTGAAGAGACTAAGAAATTGGGGGAAAAGATAACTTACCTCTGGTCACACAGGTAGCAAATGATAAGACTCATATGAAACCAAACCACATCATTTCAAAAAAGTAAGGAAAAAAGTACATCCAAATATCTCTAGAACATATCTATACTCAAACATTATACAGCATCCACTTCTGGTTCCTTGTTTACATATTTGTTGACCTTAACTAGTCGATTATAAAAGCGCCTGAAGATAGGAATCTTTGTTTTTAAAAACTTTGTACACTACAAGACATTTAATACATGCAATTAAATGCCCCCCAAAATATGCATCAAATAACTGATGAATATGTATGTCTGGCCCGGAGATTAGCAAAACTCACCAAACTCATGTATCAGGGGCTGGCTGCTAACTAAGTCAGTTAAGTTCAAAATACAAAACTCTTCGCAGCTATAAAAAGATCTCTAGCCTCCCCCAACTGATTTATCCCTGTTGTCAAAAAGTAAAGATTCTCAAACTTACAGCACAGTATGCACAAAACTTCAAGTTGAGGGAAAAGACACCTAAGAATTCCATTAAAAAAATCCATTTGAATAATTGATATTCAAGTGTCAAGATTCATCTCAGTTTATAAAAGATATTTCTAAATTATCACCTTCATATACAAATTAAGAATAATATTACAATGATATACTATGTATTGAAGCCAGCCAATTTTTATCTCAGAGTTTGTTATGATTAAAAAAAAATTTATGTAAATGACTATGTCTTGGGAAAGGTGATTTTCTAAAACCACTGAATAAAGTAACAGTATATACTCCAAGACTCTACATTGAATATGCGTCTTCTAGGCAAATGTCTATATTGCTGCTGGTATCATTTAACAAGTAATAAAATATATGAGGGAATCCTTAAAAGGGTTATTTCTCACATTATATATAAATCTATTTAATATCTATAATTTATTATTATCTGGGCACTTAATATTATAACAATAACCTTCACTAGCCCATTCAAGAGAGAACATTTTTCAGTAAGACTCACAGATTGATGAGTCTTTACATGTAAAAGACCAAAACTGGACATACACCTCTTACCACTTACAAAACTGGACTCATGCTGGATAAAAGATTTACATTTAAGAAAAGAAATGCTAAAAAGTCCAGAAGAAAGTGTGGAAAAAACTCTTGATGATATCAGTCTGGGAAAAGATTTTACGAAGAAGACCCCACTGGGTCTTTCAGCAACACCAAAAAATAAATGAATGGGCCGTGATCAAGCTACAAAGCTTCTGCACAGCTAAGAGCACACAAGGAAAGCAAATAGACAGCCTTTGAATGATTGGCATTTGAATGAAGAAGGCATCTGAAAGCTACAAATCTGACAAAGGGATGATAACCAGGATCTGCAGAAAACTCAAACTAATCAACAAGAAGGCAGCAAACAATCCCATTTATTGGCAAAAGACACGAACAGAACCTTCTCAGAAGACAGATGAATGGCCAAACCATAATTGGTGGGTCCACACCTACGGTGCATCTTAGAAGGGTACAGTGAAACTTACTAAATGTAGAATATAAATGTCTGAACACAATAACTAAGAAAAGGCCATGAAAGCTAGGTTAACCAGTTCGATGAAAATATTTCAAATTGTATATAAAACCAGCACACTGTACCCCATGATTGCATTCATGTTAACAGCTATGACTTAATAATTAAAAAAAAGAAAAAGAAAAATACTCACATCCCTAATCATCAGAGAAATGCATCCAGGTTGCAGCCCACGTCACTATTTCACTATTTTCTTAGGGCTGAGCAATAGTTCATTTAGTGTTAACGAGCCACATTTTATTTATCCATTCCTGAGTTGATGGACACTTGGATGACTTTATTTTGTGTGCTATGAATAATCCTGCTATGACAACACCATCTACGTTTTTGTGTGGACATATGCTCTTCATTCTCTTGGGGATGTACCTAGGAGTGGAACTCGGGGGTCATATGGTAACTTGCTTCTTCAATTTTTGAGGAGCTGCCAAACTGTCTTCCCACGGCAAATGAACCACTTCACATTCTCACTAGCAGTGTATAAGGGTTCCAACTTCTCTACACTCTTGCCAATTCTTGTTATTTTTCACTTTTTAAATTACAGTTGTCCTCGTTGTGTGAAGTGGTATCTTATCACGGTTTTGATTTGAATTTCCCTAAAGACGACTGACGGCAGGCATCTTTCCATGTGCTTGTTGGCCATCTGTCTGTCTGTCTTCTTTGGAAAATGTCTACTCAAATCCTTTGCCCATTTTTTAATTGGGTAGTTTGTCTTTTCATTGTTTGGTTGTAAGCATTATCTATTCTGGCTACTAGATCTGTATGTGATTTGACATTATTTCCTTCCATTCAGTTGACTGTCTTTTCCACTTTTTTTTTTTTTAAATAGTGTCCTTTAACATGTAAAATTTTAAATATTAATGACATCAAGTTTATCTACTTTTTTTTCTTCTGTTGCCTGTGGTATCATATCCAAGAAATCTCTGCCAAATCCAATGTCTTGAGGATTTTCCCCATGTTTTCTTCTCAGAGTAGCATAGCTTTAGCACTTATATATAGGCTTTTGATCAATTTTTCTTTTTATTAATTTTTTTTTTTTTTAGAGACAGAGTCTTGCTATATTGCCTGGCTGGACTCAACCTCCTGGACTCTAGTGACCCTCCCACTTCAGCCTGCCTATTAGCTAAGACTACAGATATGTGCCACTGTGCCCAGCTTTGATCAATTTTTTAAGTTAATTTTTGTATACAGTGTAAGGTAAGGGTCCAATTTTTTTTTTTTAATGTAAGATAGCCAATCCTACACTGTGCTTTGAAAACACTATCCTTCCCTATTGAATGGTCTTAGCACTTTTGAAAATCAATTCACTATGAATTTACACATTTATTTCTGGACTCCCATTTCTATTCTATTGATCTATAATATCTACCTTAGTATCATGCTGCTTTTATCATTGTAACTTTGTAGTGAATTTTTCACATTAAGAAGTATAAATTCTCCAAGTTTGTTCTTTTCAAGATGGTTTGGATTATTCTGAGGGTTTCCTTTTTTTTTGCATTTTAATACGAAATTTATGAACTTGCTAATTTCTGCCAAAAAGGAAGCTATAATTTTCAAAAGAATTGTAATCAATCTGTAGATCATTTGGGAAGTACTGTCATCGTGTGGGTGTCCTTCCATTTACTTAGGTCTCTGTTGATTCAACATAAAGCATTCAACAATGTTTTATTTTCAATGTGCAAGTCTTATATTTCTCTGTCATTGATAGCTGTCATTTGGGGAGAAGTTAATAATACCTAAACCCTTAGATAAAATATGTCAGTGGAATAAATCTCTTCATTTCAAGAATGATAATACACGTATTCTATTAAAATTAACATTTACTTACAGTAAAACACAAATACTGAGCATCATAAGCTTTTTGAGCTGGAGCCAGCACTAGGACACAGGTATATAAAACATAGTACCCTCCTGGACACAAAACATAGAGGGTGTGTGTGGATAACCTATGAGGAATAAACAAATATTTAAAAAAAAAAAATCCCTAAACCCTGGCCATAACATGAAGCATGTAGTCTCTTTTTATTTATAGTTGGAGAAACTGCAGTCTCAAAAGGTTATGTGATATAACTGAAGGAACCCAGCTAATCAGTGTATGAGCTGCAGCTACAATTTGCATTAAGATGTAAAAGAAAGCCAACACTTCAACCCAACGTGAAAGTTCCCTTCCTGCCTCAGCTCCTCAGTTGTCATTTATTAGGTATTGGTATAATATGTTTAGGTTTCGTCCTAAACTCCTAGAGAGACAATGACAGGCGGGACCCAGACCTGCGGTTTCCCCATAGCTTATGTTCTTGGCCTTTGTGTTCTTAATAACGGAGGTGATTCTGATGTTGATAATGCACCTTTCTAAATAAGGGGTTCACAGTTTAGTTGTAAAATACCCTGATAATGGAAACCCTTGGCAGAGCAAGTCACTAGCACCAAGATCCCCTCAATAATCAGGTCTCAGCCAGCATCCCTGAGGTGTTTACCAGTTCACTTGGCAGGCAGAGCTGCTCAATCTTCCCTTAGAATAAAACTAAAGACAAACATATTTCTGGGTTCCATAGAATTCAGGATTCTATTTGTTATTCTTCCACATGTACATAATGGAGGGCCACCCTTCCCCTATTCTCAATTCACGTTGTTTGGCACTAGCATAAATAATGAGCAGTAAAGCCTGGTCACGGTGACTGGCTCAGGGCTGGGCTCACAAAGGAGAAGGCCGGAAAGAGCCATGCTCTGAAATTCTGAGGGCTATCAGGAGGACAGTGCTGGAGTGCCACTAGTGTTACCAAGTAGTGCAACTTAATGCAAAACTGGAACTGCTAATCGTCACCTTTGCCAGCAGGAAGAGAAGCCGCGCTGAGAATAAAGCCAGCGTATTCATACATGTGCACACTCACACAGACACGTCTAAGATACCGTTAGCGCCAGAAGGAACTCTGAGCTATTCACTTATACCTGCTAAACAGGCTCCCTCTTTTATATTTAAGTTACTTTGAGTTGTGTTTCCAGAACAAAAACACAATTCCAAAAGTCTCTTGATTAATGTATCCTTTCAAAATTAAATGCCTCATCAAATAATTATAAATTATTACCTAACTCCAGGAACTGTACCTAGGCCCTGGGGATATTACGGTGAATACTTATTTGAGTAATGTAGACCATTTCCATGACTTGGCCTCCATCTGCTTCTCAAAACTCATTTCTTCCTCCTTCGCCTTCCCACTCCTGTGCCCCAGGGCAGTCGCACTGGCTTCCCTGAGCAAACCACGCACACTTCACTGCAGAGACCTTCCCCCGCGTGTCTCTTCCCTAGAACGTCCTTTCCGCAGTCATGCTCAGCTCCTCAGGTCTCTGCTCAGGGTGTCCGGTCAAAATGACCCCTCCTCACCCCTCTAACCCCCAGGCCCCCAACACTCTCTCTCCCCCAGAGCCCTGGACCTTTCTCCAGCACACTCACTGCATCTTGGAGGGTTATACATTCCTTTATCGTCTGCTCCTTCACCAGAACGGAGATCCATGACGGGAGAGACGCTGCTGTGCTTATTGTTGTAAGCTTAGCTCTCAGAACAGAGCTAAGAATGGTAGGTGCCCATTTGCTCAGAGGCAAATAAACTAATGAATGTAATCAAAGTTCTGCAGCCAATGGATATGCAAGTTTGCGACTTACCACAGGTTCTCCAGACTTTAAAAAAAACCACAGGGCCTAGCTGACTAAGTATAAAAGAGTCACATCATTTCTTTATAGAAGAATTTTATACACATTGTGGTAAACTATATTTTGTGAGGTAGTTGCTGTATTTATTTTATCTATAAAGGTGGAAAGTAATTATATGTCCTAAACTTTCCTCTTCCAAGTTTTCAAGGGATCCACTAGGTCCCGAATAATAAAATGTCATAAACAAACCATCCTCTCTTTTTTAAAAAATCTTTTTCATTACTGCCTCAATAAATGAATCATGAAAAGAAATAAAAATGTATCACATAATGGTCAATGAAATTACCCCAAACTCTGAAACTGCAGTCCAAATCAACATGATCCCTTTCAAAGGGCTACATAAGAGTAATATTAACAGCTAGTATTATGAAACATTGTATACGGCTTAGGGTTTTACCCTGACTCCTTGAGTCACCATGTAAACATGATAATCCCGTTTTGTCTGTCCCCATCTCTGAGTCATATTAATGACCACCGTTCCTCCCCAGAACAATCTCCATTTTATTGACACTGGCTGACAGTGTCTTGTTGCTTATTTTGTTAGTTAGGGACAGTCTCTCTTATCTAGAGACAGGCTCTATCAGAATAAGACTTGCTCTATTCTGCTTGGTGTGAGAGGATATCGAGCACAGTGGTTGAGAGACAATAATTTGGACCAAGTCCCGGTCTGGCGGGCAAATGACTATGTGATCTTAGGCAAATTACTTAACATTTCTGAGTCAGCTTCATCATCTATGAAACAAGGATCCTAAAAGCATTTACCTCAGTGGTTAGGGGATTACATTGGTTAGCCATATAATGGGCTTAGAATAGTCTCTAACGTACAGAAAGTGCTTACCAGGACTCTATTCATCCTAGCACCTAGCCCAGTACTTGACAAATGATAAGCTTTAAAAAAAAAAAAAAAAAAAAGCTTATGGATGAATGAATTATCCTAGCCTGATGAACTCCACTCTAAGCTACTAATTGACTCTTGTCTATTACAGCTGCTCATCAATATAAATTTTCATTAAAAAAAACTTCCCTCATTTGAATTAGAAAAAAACTTGAAACATTCTCTTTGGCAACTCATTTTAGCATGGCAGGAATGATGAACAATTGAACTGATAATAGGCGTAAACAGGGGTTCATTTTGTACAATACTAACTACTTACAACGTGTGATACTATGTTACAGTTCCAGAAAAACTGTCAAAGAAACAGAATAGTCTTTGTTTCTGCATAAACAAATACAAAAAAAAAATCTTAAGTTATAAAAATATTAATACCTTTATAATCATTAAAAAAATCTTAATCCCTCAAAATACTGGAATATGATTAAAAATATGAATTAAGAATATAAAATCAGATGGTTTTGAATTCTGAATTTTGGCCACTTAGTAGCCAAGGAAACCTATCCAATTTACTTGGAGTTTTTTATCTTAATCCCCATTTTTCTCATCTCTAAAAGAGTATAATAATAATAATAATAACTATTTCACACAAAATTATTACAGAATTCAAGGCTATAATAATACCATACAATATGCATAGCACATAGTAAATGTTCAAAAAATAATCATTCTCTTTTATTAATTCCAAAAAATTGCTAACAGATAAAATTGGAAAAGTCGTGTAATTCTTTGTCTAGCTTTTCTCATTAACAGCAGTAAGACTTCAAATGACATTATTCCTTTTCGCTGCCACAAACATAACCTGCGTGGGTACAGCGCTATCGTTCCATATTAAGATAAAAAACTTATAATTCTAAAACATAATTATTCCAGGGTAAAAAAAACACAACTCTAGAAAGTTGAAGGAATATTCAGCTGGGCCATTCAGACAGAAAAACCTACAGACTTATTACACAAATAACACCAACTGTATTTCAGTGACTCTTGCGAAATGAACACAAATCCTGATAAGCTGCTCCAAAAAAGTAACATCAAAGTATTTTTCACAGAATGTGTATGAGTAATGTATGTTTCTAATTATTTCTTAAAGCATGTATATCTAAACTGGCTAATGAGAATAGCAGAAACGAGGTAAACACCACATATCACATCTAAGATTCTGACTACGAGTCTATGGTCAGGGCGGTCATTTGTCTTAACAGTGCTGAAACCAGGCGGTGCCTGTGGCTCAAAGAGTAGGGCATTGGCCCCACATACCGGAGGTGGCCGGTTCAAACCCAGCCCTGGCCAAAAAACTGCAGGAAAAAAAAAAAAAAAGAAAGAAAGAAAGAGTACTAAAACCACTCTAGTCATAGCTTGTGAAAATACACTCCAACTTCACAGGCTCACCTTTTATAGGGGAGGGCAAGATTCTACTGTATCTCGACGCAAACATACTCAGAAGGGCCTCGTCTCAGTTATAAGCTGTTCTCCATAATTACTGACAAAAGCCCAATGGTGAGTGGTAGTTCCCAGACTCAGACATAAACAAGAGTCTGCATTAACATTAATTCTAATAATAAATCACATCAAGTTTTATAACTTTTACATTTGAAATTTCATTGTGCTTGTAAATATTTGACCTCAAAAAATAAATTTTTTCATTGGGCCCAACGTCCCAGCAACTGGGAGACAATAATAATAGGCACATTCCAAACACTTTTTGTGTTTTCATGCTTTTTGTAAAAAATCCTCGGTGAGATTCTAAACATACACATCTGCCACTGGAAACAGGGACATTCAAAAATAATGACCACCTCTTGGCTTACGTCTCTTTCTCATCGACCACACTTCCCCAGGCCTTCAGGACGAAGCAGTTCTCATGTTGTAAAAACTGTCCTTCCTCCTCTAAATCTCAGGAGTCAAGGATCAGACATCACTACATTCCTCTGCCCCTTGAGTCAGAGAAACCCTTATGAAGTACCTTGTTAACGTCAGGCAGTGACTCTATCTGGTGGTGGAGACACAGGATAAAGAAGGCCAAGTTGCTGGAGGAGACAGGGACACGGCACTGGAATGCTGACCGCGCAGAGACGCACCCCGAGTGCCCAGGGAGGGAAGGCACCCACCCTGTCTCTCGAGCTCTGGGACTCACGTCCACCTTCCTTCTGCTCTCTTGTGTACCGATTTCTCCCTCTTTGAGAAGTTCCCCACTGTTCTCCCCACTAGAATAAGGAGCCCAAATTAGATCATCTCCTTGACTGCTTAGGGTACTTTCACTTTCACAAAGGCTATCATCTTGCTTTGACTGCAATCCAAGGAAAGGGAGCTAACATTTCTGTTTATGTGTCAAGCCGTTTTGACAGGGCAGCCCGCCATAGCCTCGGATGACGAGAGAGACTCCGCTCCCTCTGCAAAACCTTGGCGTCTCTTGGCACCTATTACATCAAATGTGACACCGAGTGCTTAGACAGACGTGTTAGGCTGTGACACATGCAGAAATGACGATGGACCAGCCTCTAGGAAGCAAGACGCTGCGAGCAGTGGTCTCATAAAATTCATTGCTCCCATTCCCCGGAGGCGTCTCTGCAACACTCCCTTGCAAGTTCTGGTTAAAACACTCCACACAAGGGTGCAGCTTCACCACCCAGGCAGAAACCAGAGGAGACACACCCACTAGCAAACACCCCACTAGAGAGGCTGAAATGCACACATTCAAAGAGAAAAAGAAAAACAAAAGTAAGTAGCGTCCTCAAATTAGTCATAAAAGTAAAAACTGAGGAAACTATGACATGGACAAACATATTTAATAGTTAATTAAAGGCGTTAGTAAACTGTGGCCCACCAGCCGCATCTGGCTGGTTTCCTGTTTTTACCAATAATAAAAGACAACAGGCACAAAATACTAAGCTTCATGATTTACTGGAACAAGGCCACACTGTTTCTTTACATATTATCTACCGCTACAACAGCAAGATGAGTACTTACAATGGAGACCAGTGGCCACAATGCCAAGTGTTTCCTATCTGGCCCTTTCTGGTAAACGTTTGCCAACCTCTAGGCCAAAGTAGCAAAATTATCGCCTTACCACCCACAAAGAAAACCACCCCAAACCTATCATACCGGAAGTACAATTAAAACATCAGTGTTATAACCTTCTCCTTAGTTTGTTCTTTCAGAGGAAATATGATTTTCTCCTAATTTGTAGAGTTGCTGCTCTTATACAGAACAATAAAAATAATACCAGTACCTGTTGGACTAAGCAGGTACAAACACTTGAGCACTTCTATTTCAGTTTTTTTTTTTTTTGGTAGAGACAGAGTCTTACTTTATCGCACTCGGTAGAGTGCCGTGGTGTCACACAGCTCACAGCAACCTCCCTCCAACTCCTGGGCTTAGGCGATTCTCTTGCCTCAGCCTCCCGAGTAGCTGGGACTACAGGCGCCCACCATAACGCCCAGCTATTCTTCTGTTTTGCAGTTCTGCCGAGGCTGGGTTTGAACCCGCCACCCTCGGCATATGGGGCCAGTGCCCTACTCAATGAGCCACAGGTGCTGCCCTATTTCAGTTTTTCAAAAAAATATTGAAAAAGAAAACTGAACAATGAATTGTGTTAAATGTGCTACTGAAGAATGGCACCATTCTTGAAAGCCTTGGTAGCACTCAGAAAACTCCTCATGTTCCTCTTTTCAAACTTAATATAGTTCTTTATGTGAGACAATGATTACCTTTTCTTTGCAGAGTTCACTGGTTAAATAGTGCAGCTCTGGGAATGTGAGCCATCTCAGCCTGTACCCTGACTCCACCCTACCTCCCCAGATCCAACCCACACCAGTTCCCTCAGACGCTCAGAGTCAGGAGGCACTGGGAAATGTAACGTGTTCCTTCCTTTCTCTCTTGACCTGATGATGGAGTCTGGGCTCTGTTGAAATAAATCTGGAAAGACGAATTAAAATGAGACTGTAAAGGAAATTTACTAACAAGTTAAGGAACATGTTTCTGAAGAGGAGAGGGGCAGGGTTCCCTCGGTGGGCAGCAATGGTGATTCTGGAGGCCATGGGGAACGGGGGTAGAGAGAGATACTGGAAGCCAGGAGAGCCGCTGAAGACACTAGTACTCAGGTGGAGAGGACAAGCTCCAGGGACCCCATCCAGGCAATGACAGCAAGAATGGAGAACATGAAACAGATGGGAAAGACTCTCAAGGGGAAAGCAAGTCAGCACAATTATTTTGTCAACTGACTTTGAAGGCTACTGTCCTGTTTTTATTTTTTATGTGTTCTTTAAAAAAAAAATACAGGAAGAAAAAGTATCCAATGTACTCAGCCCTACTATGAAACTAATTTATAGTTTTCATATGAAGGCTATAACCCAATTATAGCAAAAGAATATGGGGAAAGGGGCAAGGGAGGGGAAGGGAGAGGGGAGGGTGGCTGGAGGGAGGGTAATTGGTGGGATCACAACTACGGTGCATCTTAGAAGCTTACAGGTGAAACTTACTAAATGTAGATTATAAATGTCTGAACACAATAACCTATGAAAATGCCATGAAGGTTATGTTAACCAGGGAAAAAAACTATACTGAAAATGTGTGACATCTATACAGAAACCGATCACAGTTCTAGCTTCATAAACCTAATGCTTCTCTCCTCACTCTGTCCTTTGAAGTACATACCTCCTTTTTGAAGGCTACAACATTGCAAGGAATAAAAGTGTTAATAAATGAGTTAACTGAAATGTGCATCTGTGGCAAGGTAAGATGCAGACCAGAGAGTTCAGAGGGCCTCAGGTAAAGTGATAACAGGAGAAAATTAATGGAACTAATGGAATTTGACCCCTCTTTCTCCCCAAAACAAACCCAATTTAAAATACAAGAAAAATAATTGAGCATGACTTCTGTGATTTTTGAGAAACATTCAAGATCTCTTCTGACACCTGTCAGGAGACAACTTTCTTCCAATAGTATATGATAGAGACTATCAATGGAGCTGTCGGGTTACCACTGAACCGCCCCAATAGTACAGAGCAGCTCATGTGCCTTCTTCCCCTTGGAGATGAAAAAAAAAATGGTTTTCTTCAGGATCTTCCTCAAACTTCTTCCAGAGACTAGGTAACCTTAAAGGGCACAGCAATTTGTCATATCTAGAGGAAAAAATCTCCAGCCTATGATTTTACTTGCAAACCATACTATCACCTATTCTGAATGAGTTTAATGTTGAGTTGGAGATGAGCTAGCCCAAAGCAATAACTCAGGAATTCTATATTCTTTGTGAAATGTCTACCCTGTGGGTGTCCCCCCCCCCTCCATTTAACTGTATTAAATACAAAGCATTAAAAAACAATGGGAGCCTCACAATGAGTTGTGGAAAAATGTCTTTTATGCCGTCAAAATTCTTTCAGCATGGATTTTTTTTAAAATGAGATATAGATTTAAGCACATCTTAGCAAGAAAACAAATTCAGAGCTTTGAAGTATTACCTATCTACTTACTAAGACAGTCTGGATTTTCAATAAATCAAGGGAAATGGTTTGAAAGCCTATAAGTAATCTGAAAAGTGTTTTGTTCTCCCATGAGTATACTGAGTGGAAAATCTCTGTGCCACTCTTATCCCCACTTAACAGGAGAGTCAATGACATTTTAATGCAAAGTCCGAGAACTATTCCAATGCTGCTTAAGATTTTAAAAGTCTTCTGAGGTTTAGAAATCGATGGCAACCTTTAGTTAAAGCCATATTGAATGAAATAGTCTCTTTTAAATAAGTCAGCATGCTAAGAAAATAAGTTTCACTAAAACTGAATATATTGAGTTGTGTATCATTTTAATAGTTCTTCAGCCTACTGTCTATTAACATGGGGATAAAGAATTAAAGGAACTTTTTACATGGCCTTCTGTCTTAATCTATGCCTCACCACGTGAGATACATAGAACAGCCTCATATTGGACAATTTTGCAACAACCTCTAAACTATTAGTTATAGAAATGTTTTCTTTACCGAGATCCAGAAAATTGTGGGTCGCCTTGCCATGAAACAATTTATCAATATCTATTTCAATTTCACCCAGTAAACAACATACACAAATGTCACGAGGGTCAGACAATACTACACTACCACCACTTGAAAAAAATTCAAGGAAACGACCAAAAATATCACTGGGAATGACTACTTTCCTCTAAGTGCACCAGATGCCAACTACAGTGAGCGTTCGAATGCAATGTCATTACACTGGGATTGGATTTCTAAAGAAGCATACAGAAGAATTTCTATCCAAATATATAAATATTTACCCTCTCTGACCTTCCTGCAGAATGTAATTTGCTGAAATGGCCATAGGCAATATCAATCCAAAGAAAAATGAAATGACTTATGAGAAAGCAGCACAACACTTAACGACCAAATTGCAAAATTACTGGAGGAAAAGAAAAGCTAGAGATGTAGCCGTCCCTTCCTGGACATAACAAACATGACCCCCAAAGAGCTGCAGGTAAATCACATCATGTTTTCAAATGAACTCACAGGATGATCGTGAGAAAATTCCCTTCCTTACCACACGCTTGCTTTCCAGAGTAGAGATTAAACTCCCAGACAAAGGCGTAGTACAGAGCAAGCAGTGGCTCAAATGACTGAGTTCATTTGCTGATAAAATTAAATAATGCAAATCTTACTGATTTGCATATTTTTGCATAGGTTATACACCACACAGGTAACCTGACACACCACACAGCCCAACATGGGTGACTAGCAACCAGTGGACCTGGGTTTAATTCCAAGTTGAAACAGTATTTTAAAAAAATAAAAAAAATTTAAAAAAGAGGAAAGAGTATGGCCTCTGGGTGGCTACTTCTATATGACTAAATACTGATATCTTAGTGACCAAAGGACAGGGCCAACTTTCTGGCTGGCATTCTTCTAGTCAATAAATCTATTTTAGCAGCATCTATGATCTAGGTGGATTTAGGTAATATTAGCTGTAAGAATTTTTTTTTTTTTTTGAGACAAGAGTCTCACTCTGTTGAGCTGGGAAGTGTGCCGTGGCATCCTAGCTCATAGAAACCTCAAACTTTTGGGCTCAAGTGATCCTCCGGCCTCAGTCTCCCAAGTAGCTGGGACTACAGACAGGCTCCCGCCACAATGCCTGGCTGTTGTTTTTCTGTTTTTCGGAGAGACGGGGGTCTTGCTCTTGCTCAGGCTGATCTTGAACTCCTGAGCTCAAGCAATCCCTCGCCTCGCCTCCCAGAGTGCTGGGATTATAGGTGTGAGCGAATACACTGGCCCAGATTTAAGAAATTTTTAACATATAATTTTTTAACATGATATTCACAAAAAGCTATTTTTCTTTTGGGGGAGAAAAGCACATAAACATTTTTAATTTCCCTAGATTGAACCTTCATACCAATAGACAGATTTGTGAAAGGCTGCTTGTGTTCCACCGTCCCAGGGTCTGCGGTCAGCATCTTCCCCGCCTTCCTCCCCTCATTCCGTCTGTTATCACACCGATGCTGTCCTGACCACCTCATTCTTCCAACACACTGCTGCTGCTTTCCATGGTGGTTTGACATCATCATGCAGGTGCGTGTTTCTCAGGAATGAAAAAGCCTTCTTTGCTCACGCCTTCCTTTCAGTGACCCTGCCTTACCAGCAGAGTCCGGAGTGGAGAGGGTTAGCAGAGCGCAGCCTTATCTGAGACCTTCCCTACGGCTGCCTGACAGGGCTCCTCTGCTAAGGTGGTGGCACCGGCAGCCCTTGCTGTCCTTACACTTCATCCCAGAATACACCTGTTCACTGGTGCAGGATACGAGAGTGAAGAAGTTAAATGTGCACCGTCAAGCAACATGGTACAAAGCAGGGGTATCCAACCTGTGGCCTGTGGGTCGCGTGCTGATGTTCTGACAACTTTTTGCTTTTATGTGGTGTCAGGTACCATGAAAAGTACACATGGACTTTTGTGTGGTCATCAATTTTCATTAGCATTTTTGTATTTAATGTGTGGCTCAAGGCAACTCTTCTTTCAACCTACAGCAGGGGAGAAATAAGGTTGGATACATCTGGCTACAAAGTACATGAATACACAACTCTTATTTCTAGATTCTTCCCTAAGGCTGCCTGCAGAAGAATTCTTCCTCTTTTGCTGATTGGCTTTACTTTCGTTACTGTGGGAGACAATTACTAACTGTTAGGAACTAAAGCTCCTGAGAAAGCCACTGTGACCTCCTACATGCTCAGCACATTAAGAGATGATGATTAATCTATACCCACTGGGGCAGACCCTCCATTATCACCTTGGCTATTGAATCTGCCCAAGAGGAGAACTCCAAACTCTTGAGGTACATATCTGTGAGACTGAGGAATAAATATTCCAAAGGCTATACATGATGATGGGTTGCTTCAAGCCAATAAATTAATACCTCAGCTATTTCAGAAAAAAAAAAAAAAACATTTTTGGAGTCTAGTTAAAGCAGTTATATTACGGCACAAAATACAAACTTTGGTTAATTGCTAGGAAAAGGCAGAAAAACTCAAACGAATTTTGAGCTTACTGCAGCTGCCTCCTGCTAAGATACTGAGGCCCCAAAGGGCCTCCGCTCTCACTCAACTTGGAAGTTAGGTAAAAAAGCTTGCTGATCACTGCCTTAAGTAATTGCCTGGAACTCTCTCAGGATTCTACCTACGCTGCATATGTAAGTCTTGACTATTGCACATCGATGCAATATGAAGTAAACTGGGGAAACAAACCATAAAAGAGACACAACAAGCCGATGGGAAGGATTCTGATACTCCCTTGAGTTCAGATGCGCTTTCAGGACTCAGAGTAGTAACTGTGTCCCTAGTCACTTAAAGCTTAGGCATGGTGACCTGAGTAAGATGCGTAGTTAATTCTTACCACAATGTCTTCAAAATCTGGTACACGTACACTTTACAACTGTTATCAAAACTTCCAAAAACTATCACCTGGCCCACTTAACAATACAAACAAATTCACACTCTTCCTTCCTATCTGTGTACTGCCGATTCCTTCTCACCTTCCAAGTTCGCCTCTTCAGAGAAGTTTTCCTAACGGGGCCCATTGAAAGTCACCCCTCGTTAGTCCCTCAGTAAGTATTTTGTTAACCTGTATTCTTTCTTTTTCAAAGCAATCGCCACAATTTGTAGTTACGTGGTAATTATTTACTCTTTTATCATGTGTGTGCCTCCTCCTGTCAGAATGGAACAAAGTCTCATCTAATTTATTGCCACTTCTCCGCTTCTACTGAATGTCACTCAATACTTTTGAATGAAAGAGTGTGGCACAGCATTCAGAAATAAAGAGAAGGCAGACTTTTAAAATTCTTAAAAAAAAATAAAATGTCAGCCCTTGGAGCTATTATAATCTGGCTCTTCTTTTCTCACAAACCTAAAAAGAAACTGAAGCCCAACAGTTCTCCCAAGATCCTTTTAGAATTGCGAGTCTGGGGTTGAGTCAGGAATAGTCTTCCAACTCCCTGTCTCCCACACCAGGGAGCTTTCCAAACCAAGCTGTTGTTTCTTCTAGTCTCACTTTATTATTCCTACAGGACGTATAAATAGTGTTGAGCACACGTGGAAACCAAATGTTTGCTGCTTTCCCCATAAACTGCCTTTTTGTTGTTGTTTTGCCAGCGACAGTGGAGAAAACACAGAAGACACACTAAAGAGTCTGATATCAACGCGGTGGGCAGAAGAGATGGGATTCCATCGCTACCCAATCCCGTTCCACAGCCTGGTGGGGCCTGGAAGCCTCAGCCTGCTGCTACCCATATAGAGTGACTGCCATACTCACGACGTGAAGTGTGGCTTCAAACCAGAAGTAAATGCTCTATGGATAGGCAGCTCACCTATCCAAAGGATAAATTAATGTAGCTAACACATACTTCAGTAGCTATGCCAATTTTCCTCCAAGACTGCATGTTTACACTCAAGTGACCAAAGAAAAAAAACTATGTGAAAAGAGAAGGCTGGCATAAGCAAGAATCATTGACAGCCTCAAGTCATAAATCCACTGGGAAACTCTCAGACAAGACAAGGTTTACTGATCTGGAATCAAAGCCATTTAAAGAGCAGGCTCAACAGTAACAGTACCTAAGCTACCATGTCTAGTAAGGCGCTCCTCTTTGTAAGAAATCAGGTGTCTTAAACAACTTCTTTCTAACCTCCTGGAAAAGGCAAACCATCTGTGGTGCTTAGGTCAAGGACCTTCCCTGCAGGTAGCTGCGCTCCACTGCCCACCATTCCCAGGCTTGACGTCATGGGTCAAAATCCTCTCCTCAGGATCCACGGTCAGATTAACAAGCCATTCCCCAATCCTCCAACACAATGGCTGACTCATCTTTTCTGGGTGAAAACATTTTTACTACCTTGTAGTTAACTATTTCTTCATGTGCATTTGTTCACCTAGCCTATCATTCCTTTCTCTCTTTGAGACAGAGTCTCAGTATGTCGCCCTTGGTACAGTGCTGTGGCATCACAGCTCACAGGAACCTCAAACTCTTGGGCTCAAGCAATTCTCTTGTCTCAGTCTCCCAAGTAGCTGGGACTACAGGCACCCACCGTAACACCTGGCTATTTTTTTTTGTTGTTGCCGTTGTTCTTGTTGTTTAGCTGGCCTGGCCTGGACTGGGTTCAAACCTGCCAGCCTTGGTGTATGTGGCCTGCACCGTAACCACAGTGCTACGGGCACCGAGCCTAAAGTGAGTTTCTTGTAGACAGTACATAACTGGGTAAAGTCAGCATTTTTAAAATTGTTGCAGTTGTCATTGTTGTTTAGCTGGCCCAGGCCAGGTTCGAACCCACCAGCCTCAGTGTATGCGGCTGGCACCATAACCACCGGGCCAGGGTCACCAAGCCTAGCCTATCATTCCTGAGGAGGGCTGAGACCATGCTGGTTTGTTAATATGAGTCCCTGAGCTGGGACTCATATGAGTCTCTGTTTTCCAACTGAACTGGCACAGTGTACTGCTCCTGGGCATTATGATTCTGATATAAAATTATTATTTCTGCAGACCATGTTTTACTGTGGTCAAGTTTCTTTTTTTATTATTATTAATTTTTTTCTAGCATTATTTTTATTTATTTATTGTTTCAGGTTAATTGAGGGTACAAAGAATTAGCTTACACTGTTTAAATTTGTTAGGTAAGGTCTAAGGTCCCTATAAGGTCCCTCTTATAGTTGTGTCCTACCCTCCAGGAGGTGTGCCATATACCATGACTCCCTTCTCCCCCTCCTCCCCTCTCCCTGCTTCCTCATTCCCCCACCCCACTTTGGTCAAATTTCTTAATCATAAAAGTGAGGCCCCAAATCACTGGTGCCATGCAACGTTGGCAAATCTGTATACACACATTCATACCATAACGCTCTGAACTGTGTCCTTTTTAAAAGAACATGAGTTTAGCTATTAAATTAAGCAGATGATAGTGCTTCAAATAATACAAATCCAAAAGTGCAAAATTACTAATTTTTCTAATTTACTAATTACTAATTTACGAATTACTAATTTTCTAATTAGAACACTGAAGAGTATAGAAATAGGTGGCACATTTCTTAAACTGATCGAGGCAGTTTAAGACTCTCTCTATGACAAACCTACAGCTAATATCTTACAGAATGGAATAAAACTGAAAGTTTTTCCTCTTAGAACTGGAACCAAACAAGGTTGTCCTCTGTCACCATTGCTATTCGACATAGTGCTGGAAGTTCTAGCCAATACAATTAGACAAGACAAGAAAATAAAGGGCATCCAGATGGGTGCAGAGGAGGTCTAACTCTCCTTTTTTGCTGTTGATATGATCTTATACTTAGAGAACCCCAAAGACTCAACTACAGGACTCTTGGAAGTCATCAAAAAATACAGGAATGTCTCTGGATATAAAATCAATGTCCACAAGTCAGTTGCCTTTGTATATGCCAACAACAGTCAAGATGAGAGGTTAATTAAGGACACAATTCCCTTCACCAAAGCCCCAAAGAAAATGAAATACTTAGGAATATACCTAACAAAAGAGGTGAAAGATCTCTATAAAGAAAATTATGAAACCCTAAGAAAGGAAATAGCAGAGGACTTTAACAAATGGAAGAACATACCATGCTCATGGCTGGGAATAATCAACATTATTAAAATATCTGTACTTCCCAGAACAATTTACCGATTCAACACCATCCCTAATAAAATACCAACATCCTACTTTCAAGACCTGGAAAAAATGATTCTGTGCTTTGTATGGAACCAAAAAACACCCCGTATAGCTAAGGCAGTTCTTAGTAATAAAAACAAAGCCAGGGGTATCACCATACCAGATTTTAGACTGTATTACAGAGCCATAGTGGTCAAGACAGCATGGTATTGACACAAAAATATAGATACAGATGCTTGGAACTGTATAGAAAGCCTGGAAATGAAACCAACAACTTACAGCTATCTAATCTTTGATAAACCAAACAAGAGCGTTCACTGGGGGAAAGACTTCATATTCAATAAATGGTGCTGGGAGAATTGGATATCCATATGTAAAAAACTGAAACTGGATGCACACCTTTCTCCACTCACAAAAATTGATTCAAGATGGATAAAGTACTTAAATTTAAGGAATGAGATAAAAATCCTCAAAGAAAGAATTGGAAAAACACTGGAAGATATTGGCCTGGGGAAAGACTTTATGAGGAAGACTGCCATGGCAATAGCAACAACTGCAACAATAAACAAATGGGACTTAATTAAACTGAAAAGCTTCTGTATAGCCAAGAAGACAACAACCAAAGCAAATAGACAACCTACCCAATGGGAAAGGATATTTGCACATTTTGAATCTGACAAAAGTTTAATTACCAGGATCTATACAGAACTTCAATTAACCTATAGGAAAATAACCAACAATCCCATACATCAATGGGGAAGAAATGAATAGAATCTTCCCTAAAGACAACAGACAAATGGCCAGTAAACACTTGAAAAAATGCTCATCATCTCTAAGTATTAGAGAAATGCAAATTAAAACCACCCTGAGATACCATCTAACTCCAGTGAGAATGGCCTATATCACAAAATCTCAAAATTGCAGATGCTGGCGTGGATGCAGGGAGAAAGGAACACTTCTACTCTGCGGGTGGGACTGCAAACTAGTACAACCTTTTTGGAAGGAAGTATGGAGAACCCTCAAAGAACTCAGGCTAGACCTCCCATTTGATCCTGCAATCCTATTACTGGGCATTTATCCAGAAGAAAAAAAAACTTTTATTATAAAGACACTTGTACTAGGCTGTTTATCACAGCCCAATTTACAATTGCTAAAATGTGGAAACAGCCTAAATGTCCTTCAACGCAGGAGTGGATTGGTAAGTTATAGTACATGTATATCATGGAATATTACTCAGTCATCAAAAAAATGGAGACTTTGCAGCATTTGTACTAATTTGGATGGAGGTGGAACATATTATTCTTAGTGAAACATCACAGGAATGGAGAAGCATGAATCCTATGTATTCAACTTTGATATGAAGACAATGACAATTAACAACACAGTGGGGAATGAGGGAAGGAGAGAGTAGACAGAGAGAGGAGGGAAGGGTTGAGGGAAAGAAAATAAAAAACAAAAAAAGGAAAGAAAATAGTGACTAATTCTCACATTGTATTGGATTCAATTTTTACCAAAGTACATTACTTGAACATTAATTTTTAATTCAACTTGTTGATATGTTGTTTGGGATATTGCATCCTCACTTATAAGTGAAATATGTTTGTAATTTCCCTTTTTAACAATATATTTTCTCCAATTTCAAAATCAGGTGTATCCAGATCAAGTAGAATGATTTTGAAATATTTCTTCTTTTTCTATTGTGTATAGGATTTGGCATGATCTGTTTTTTGAAACTCTCCTTTACTTTTATTTGTATGGTATTAGTTGTCTATTTTTTGAGACTTTGGAAAAGAAAATAAGAAGTTAACTGATGACTTCATGCTGAGCCACAGAGTCAAAGCACTCTATAATGTCTTATTTGACAATGTGTATGTTGCTTTCTTGGCATTATTATTGCTAATATTGCTTGATATTTCGATGCAGTAATTGTCTGCTTTCTTTTCTGAATGTATTTATCTTCGTTCATTCTTTACGTGGTTTTTTGTTTCTAGTCCTTATCTTAAACATTGTTATTGTTATTAAATTTTAAGCTTTTTAAATTCTGTGAAGGCAAAAAGTGGAAACCTAATTAACACATGTATATGCAAAAATAAAAAAAATTAGAGTAAAATCTAAAGCTAAAAAAAGAAAGAAAAAATCACACATATGTATTTATATATGTGATACATAGAAATGTATATTTCCCCTTATTAGATTCTAAATCTCTAAAGACAAGATTGCATTCTGTACTTCATTTCTCCACAGTGTTCCATAAGCCACAGACGTCCAATGACACCTTTTTAGATTAAAATCCTCCTTCATAGCTTTCCTGATGACTTCTCCCTAGGAAATAGGTATCCAAAGAGGAATCCTTGACACAATGAGTCTAAATAAAGAAGATGATATGAGATAATCATTGGGTAATGGTGGTAAATTCCAAAGTTTCACAGTTAAACTAAAAAAATAAAAAAATTAAAAATAAAAACAAAAAGAAATTCTTGACAAACACACACATGTTGTTGCCCCGGAACTAGA
This sequence comes from Perodicticus potto, assembly GCA_963574655.1. Lineage (NCBI taxonomy): Eukaryota > Metazoa > Chordata > Mammalia > Primates > Lorisidae > Perodicticus > Perodicticus potto. The sequence continues at coordinate 79,656 of CAUYRH010046010.1, forward strand.
TGTCCGGAGACTCGGAGGAAAGCCCCGCACACAAAATGAATACGAAAGGGAGACTGAGGCTCGCCCGGGCACTCAGTGACTACCCACATTTATTGGGTGCTTTTATGCACAACACTGATCAAATAAAGGTATAGAAATAGAAAAGGGAACTGATAATGATGAAATGACAAAAACTACCATGAAAATTCTTTGTTCAGCACAGATGCTGCTGGACACATATACAGTTCTTCTAAATTGAGAACGTTTTGTTCAACACTTGGCTCAAGGCTTAAACACAGTGGCGCCTTGCTGTCTGTTCTGTTTGATTAGTTCCCTAAAACTTGAGAAAGGACAATTTGCTAAAAGGAGAATAGAACAGAGTACCTCTTCCCGTAACCTCCGCAGGTGCCGAGCCCCCAGTTGCAACCCTGCAAAGCCCTCCGGTAACTTTCCTTTTTGTGAACATCGAACTGATTGTTCTTACTAGCCCGGGCAGGTCCACAGAGATAGAAGCTTTTCCATCTTAGGGCAACGTTCCTCGGGGAGCACATGAGGCCATGTCACTTGCTTTGTTGGGGGGCTGGTACTCCTACACACACACACACACCTATTCCACTTAAAGAATATAGCCAATATAATAAAGAAATACTTCACTGTTATCTAAATAAAACTTCTGAAGACATGTTTACTGAGCAACATAGTACAAAGTGTTGAGGAGAATGTAAGAAAGTGAAAAGACGACCCTCAGCCTCAAGAACACTTATCCGCGCAGCCTCATGGAAGAAACCAAGTCCAGACTAAAGTAAACGGTGCCAGTCCCCGCAGACTAGGCGGCAGATTGGCAGTCAGCGACACTGAGGGCGTTGGGCAAAAGAAAGCTCTTACTGAGCTGGCACAGAGAGAACCTTCTGGAGAGGAAGGAACTGTAGCAGCTCTCAGACTATTGGCTTTTGCCCTGGCTCTGTACTGGAATTGCATCAGGAACTTCAAAACACAACAAAAGTGGGGTGGCGCCTGTGGCTCAAAGGAGTAGATGCTGGCCCCTTATGCTAGAGGTGGCAGGTTCAAACCCAGCCCTGGCCAAAAACTGCAAAAAAAAAAAAAAAACCACCAAAAGCTATTAGTTTACTATTTAACTTTATGTAGATGTCTAAACATATACATATAAGGGCATATGAATTAGCAAACAAACAAAAGTTTATGAATAATAAAGATAACACAGAAAAAAAGAACACACTGAGGCCCGTGCCCTGCCCGGGGAAGTCCCTGGCGAGTCTGATAAACCCCTGCCTCAGTGCAGGTCTAAGAATCCAGCTTGAGCCAGAATGTCAGTCAGCACAGCCTCAGCACGGCCTCAGTTCTGCTGATGTTCTCGTGACACGACAACGTCCATGAAGAGGTAGGAAGACCTCCCTTCTGGTGCAAAGTCCCCGTCTTCTTGGGGCCAGGCCCTGACTAGTGCTACTAGAGCAAGAGTGGTTTTGAGGGTGAGATAGAGCAAGCACTCACGGAAAAGAACGACAAAGGTTTAGAGGTGGGAAGAAGCAAGATGCCGCAGAGTAACGTCTGGGGGATCTGACGACGTATCTTGAGAGCTCCCTCTAACCATACACACCATGGTAAATTATAATCTGAAACAGGAGAGTCATTACACAAATTTATAAAAAGCCTGGCATTTCTGTCCACTTATCCCACGTTTTCCTCTTTTTGATGCACTTAATGTTTGTAAGTAAAAATTGCGCTTTTAACGAACTTCTGTCTGTATTAGCCTTGACTACTGTGCTGTGCCATGTAGCACAGGGCCCAGCATGAAATATACGTTGAATAAAAATGTTTTCAACTTTTTATTGTGGAAAATTTCAAAACACATACAAAGTAAACAGAATAGTCTACTAATCCCCTGGGTACCAATTACCCAGCTTCAACATTATCAACACCCCACCATTCCTGCTTCTTCTGAAGCCCCTTCCACCTCTGACCCTCGCTCAACCATCAGTCCTTTTACAGTTTTATTGGAGGTTAAGTTTACATAGATCAAAACGCCATAATAACAAAGTAACAAAACTTGAGTGTGCACTTGTAACCAACACACATCCCCCTATCATGATAGAGAGCACTTTCATCACTCTAGAAAGTTCCTTCAAGTCCCTTTCCAGGTAACCAGCCAGAGACAACTAGTGTAATCTTTTTTTTTTTCATTTTAGATGATTTTTGTCTATTCTAAAATGTCATCTAAATGAAACACAAAGCATTTAGTCTTTTGTGCCCAGAGTCTTTTGTTCTGTGTAATATCTGTGAGGGTCATGCATTTCATAAATATTTTTTGAAGTATAAGAATTTTGGACTAGAAAGCAGTGGCAGGGGCAGAGGGCTCACGGTGAGGAACCAACTGGGCAAGCAGGTTGGCATTTGTCCGTGCAAACCCTTGGAAGCCAGGAAAAGGAACTTGTACTTTCTTTTCCTGGCACCAAGGCAACGGCCTGCTTCATAATTGCTGAGGAGGGCCTGGGAACTAATTCTCTGCCACCATGTCCCACTCCCCGCTGCTCTCATGAGTCACCACTGTGCCACTGAATGGTGGTGCCTGTTGCCAACTCTGCTTGGAGCTCACGCATTCACATTTGCCCCTGAAGTGCTGGCACCTCTGCAAGTCCCTTCTCACACCCCCTGGAAAGACAGGAAGAGCAAGCTCAGGACCAGGCACATGCCTTCGAAAGACTGTTCATGCCTTCTGGAGGTAGTGGAGCTGGAAATGGAAAGGTCGGGAAGAGCAGTCAGGGATCCATGGACTTGGGCAGATAGGAGGAGCCAGTCAGGGCCCTGACTTGGGCACTCAGGACCCAGCTTTATATTTCTGGGGGAGAGAATCAGAGCATCCCGCAGGGCTGCTGAGGCTGTCTTGATTCGTGCAGCTACAGTGCAGGGTTGGGAACTCTGCAAACCAACCATTGAGGGCAGTGACAATAAAAAATCTGCTGGCCAGATCAGATAAGAAAGGCAGCAATCAGCTCTGGAATAGAAATCCAGGCCAGGGGCATAGAAGAATACAGCCTGAATGCAAGCTAAGCATGGGAGCAGAGGAAGTCCCAGTCAGAAGAGTGAGGGGGTTGTTGACGCTGGAGCAGAATTAGACTGGAGAAGCAGCTATCCAGTAGGGAAAGGGCTCCTGGAGGCGTAGACTGAGAGACTGCTTCCTCCGTAAGCAGCCCATCACCTTCTCTCAAATTACAGAAAATCATAAATTTAGGGGCTTTGAAAAGTGTGGGAGAATTAGATGCCTATGGTAATTGATAGGATCAAAGTGTTGGATGTATTAGTTATCTATTGCTGCATAACAAATCATGCCAAAGTGGCTTTTAAAAACACATTTATTATCTCACAGTTTCCAGTTCAGGGCTTCTCTCAAAGCCATAATCGAGGTGTCAAACAGGGCAGTGGTCTCATCTAAAGGTTTGACAGGAGAAGAATCTATTTCTGAGCTCGCTCACATGGGTGATGGCAGGATTGCATTCCTTTTGAGAAGGGAGGCTGAGGCTATTGATCCTTCACTGGCAGTTGGCTGGGGGCACCGTCAGGTTCTTGTCATGTGAATCTCTCCAGCTTGCTTTACCAGCATCTGAGAAGAGTCTGAAAAGACAGTGAATGAAAAAGATGGAAGTCACCGTCTTTCATAACGTAGTCTCAAAAGTAACATTCCATCACCCTTGCTATCTTTGATTCACTAAAATCAAGTCATTGAGTTCAGCCCATACTTAAAAGGAGAGGGGACTAGTCAGAGGTATAAATATCAGGAGGTGGGGATCCCCGGGAACTATGTGAGAACCTGGACACGGGAACCTGCCTGACATGCTAGGAGACTGGGAAATAGAAACACCATGGACAATAATAGGACAGCAGGGTGGAAGTAGTCATTTAGGACACAGATGATGAGCTCAGCTGTAGTCACGGTGGGTGTGAGGTAATGGTGCAGCAGCCGAACCACAGCCCACGGCCATCTGAACCACAAGAGAGCTGGAGAAAGAGGGTAATCTGGAGACATAGATTGCGGAGCATCCTATTTTGACCATGTGCAGGACGTGGATGCCTAATTTCATTACCCACATCTGCACAAAGGCTGGACCATCAGGTCTGTCCTTGAGAACTTTAAGGGGCCAGGCACAGTGGCTCGCACCTATCATCTTATCACCCTGAGAGGCTGAGGTGGGTGGATCCCTTGAACTCAGGAGTTTGAGAATGGCCTGAGCAAGACCCCATCTCTACTGAAAATAGAAAAACTGATTTAAGAGGATCACTTGAGCCCAAGAATTTGAGGTTGCTGTGAGCTATGATGACACCATGGCACTCTACCCAGGGTGACAGCGTGAGACTTTGTCTCAAAAAAAGAAGAAGAAGAACTCTAGGGGATCCTTCCAGATGAAGACCAATTTTTTTTTAATTAGGGATTCATTGAAAGTACGCAGAACCAGGTTAGATAAGGACTCTCTTATGTTTGTGTCCCACCCCCAAAAGGTGAACCCTATCCCCCACACCCTCCCTCCTTCACTTTCTCAGCTCTCCCCGTCCCCTACCTCCCCACTGTGTACTAGGACCTTATTGTCCTCATATTAGAATTGAGTACTTAGGATTCTTATTTATCCATTCTTGTGATGCTTTATTAAGAATAATGTCTTCCACATCCATCCAGGTTAATATAAAGGATGTAAAGTCTCCATCTTTTCTGTGGCTGAATAGTATTCCATGGTATACATATACCACAGCTTGTTAGTGGATTCCTTCTTCTTCTGAGATAAATGATGGTGAAACTGACTGTGACCAATGGAATTGAACCACATAATCGAAAGGGGCCAAGTTAACATTTTTTTAGAGACTGAATAAGATCTAAAAGTCAGTTTGCTTTTATTGCAGTTATCCAATTCCTATAAATGGTTTCTTCCTATTTTAAATAAGGAGGGGGCATTTACTTCTTTTTTCTCCCAAAGCTTTTGTGGGAGTCAAATGAGATGATATTCATAAATGTGTTTTGAAGAAATTAAAGAAAAAAGAATAAATGTCAGACATCCAAACCACACACAGTTAGCCCTCAGTATCTATGGCTTCTGCCTCCATGAATCCCACCAACCACAGATGGAAAATAATTTTTTAAAAAAGCAGTGGTTGTGTCTGTACTGAACATGTACAGTTTTTTCTTTGTCATTATTCCATAAACCATACAGTACGACAACTGTTTCCATAGCATTTGCATTGTGTTAGGTGTTATAAGCAATCTAGAGGTTGTTGTACGAATACAGAAGGACGTGCACAGCTTATGTGTAAATACGACACCATCGTATATGAGGGACTTGAGCTTTCTGGGATTTTGGTATCTATAGGGAGTCTTAGAAGGAATCCCCTATGGATACCAAGGGGACCATATTGTTATTATCACCTCTGCTGCTTCAAGCAATTGTTTATCAGAAGAGAACAAAGATTTCCAGTTTTTTCTCCTTCCCACTCCTTGGGTTCCCAGCACAGCTCGCCCCTGTGACCTCCTCTTTGAGACTCTGCGATTCACCGCTTCCTCTTACTGCCCACATCCCTTCCTGGGTTCAGCCAGCGTGCTTCTGGCTCCCAGGCTTGCCTCCATATGCCTCTTAGTCTGCCAGATCTTCCTTCTGAGACACCTGTCACCATGTCATTCTCTGTGTACAGCCCAGAGCTCTCAGCTTGTTCCCAGGGCTTCCCATCGCCACCCTCTGTCCTTTTCTGACTGCTCTTCATCCTCCAGCCCCATGGCCCTCCTTCTGGGGCCCACTGACTAGCTGCCCCTGCCCTGTGTCCTTCTCCCTCCTTGCATGGAGGCTGTGCCCTCCCCACAACACCATCTCCAAGGCCCCATGTCTGCCAGGCCTGCTCCCTGCCGGCTTTCCTCAGCACTGTGCGCTTGATATATTCCACCCCCTCCTATGCCTTAAACACTGACTTGACATTACTTAGTCATTTTTTTAAATCACAGATGCCACTTACTGCAGATACACTTAATCTTCACCATTGCTATGTAAGTAGATGTGATGATCTCCATTTTGCAATTGAGGAAACTGAAGTTCAAGGCCACACAGTTAATAAAGGTCACAGCCAATATCTGAACCCAGGCCCCCACACTCCCTTCCACCCAGGGATCCACTCACTTCTCCCGCATCAGATTAGGAGAGACCTTGTTCTCCAAGTCTTTTGAACTCTCACAATAACTGGGGATTTTGTCCCAGGGTAGTAAACAAAGTGATATGTGCAAATCTGCCAGACATCTGTATTTCAGCCACAGCTTATTAAATATTGATTACATGGATCCCAAAAGGTTAACTTATATTTTGTAAAAAGAAAGAAAAAGAAAAAAAAAGAAAACTAAAGAAAATGTTCTATTTTTGGTAACAACGGATGTCTATATCAAAGCTAAATGCTGAAATTTTTCCATTTCTGGTTGGTTAAGTCTGACTCTGTCCCATTAAATATCTACATTAAATGAAGTACCATACTGTCTTAAGATTTATGCATTTACATGAATAGACTCCAGGGTGTAACACTTTAATCTATAAAAAGTACTAACTAAAAGTAACCGTTACCATGGCAACACACAGCCTCCAAAGGCAAAGTGCTTTGGAAATCAGCATTTACTAATGCCCCAGACTCATCGAAATGCCATGGAATGGGTTTTAAATCATGGTTAACACTCGGAGCTTCATTGCTAGGTTGAAAAGTGGATCACACTGCTTGCTCCACATTTGTACATAACCGTTTTTAAATCAAAGGAGAGGAGAGTATTTCATTGGTGAGTGATTGCTGATTTTTCACCTACATTTTTAAGACCTTGAATACAAGGATTTTAAAATGCATCTAGGCAAGCAAGGTCCAGGAAGGACTATGACAATTTGACAAAAGAAGAGTAAGGGGGAGCAGGGTACTCCGCCCACACAGAGTCAGAACACAGAGCCGCAGCAATAAGGCCACCGAGTTCAGGCAGAGGAAACAAGGAGATGGATGCAGCCTGAAAGAGAGCCCCAGACTGCCCCTGGGACTTTAGGGTGGGCACAGGGAAGCAGTGGCATACCAGACCTTCAAGGAAAAGACAGATGAGTTAGCAGCAACAACAGACAGACGCACTCCTGAGACGGAGAGCACACAGCCAGACCCTGACCTCGCACCTTGTAAAAAGGCTAAGTCCTATTGGACTTGATGCCTAAATACAAAAAGCAAATCCACAGGGCAGATCCAAAAAGGTGAGGGTAAATGTCTTTGAGCCCTCAGGGAGGAGGTTTTTTTAACCAAGACCCCCACTGTACACACAACAAGGGTAAAATAGGATGGCTAGGGCCACATGTAGACTAAATGCTTCTGTTTAGTGAAGTCATCTTAGTCAAAGTTAGCAGGAAAGAATATTCTGGAAGAAGATATTTAAGAACAAATAAGATTGGCAAGGGCCTAATACACAGAACAGCAGTGTCCAAGAGGATTGGCTGTGATGCTTGTGGTATACCTGCTGTGGGGGCCACTGGTCACTTGTGGCTACTGAGCCCTTGAAATGTGATGAGGGTGACTGAGAAGCTTCACTTCTTAATTCTATTTAAGTTAGTTAATTTTAATTTTAATAGCCACAGCAGACTAGAGGTTAATGTATTGATCAGCACAGATCTAGGCTATGCATGGAACTCCCACAAAAAGTAAGATAGAAAGTTCAAAATATGAATAGGCAAGAAGAAAAAAAATGACCTCATCCTTAATTTTTCTCTTCTATACTCTTTTTTTTTTTTTTTTTTTTGGCTTGACTCATTTTGTTGTATGTATGTATCCCTATAATCTACTCCAAACCCCTCTCTGGCAATGAGACAGAGCCCAACACATAACAACGATCCCCACCCATGGACCCCCTATGAAGGCAGGACTCTCGGAGTCTTCAGGTCTCTGTGAGTTAGGCTAGCACTGGCCAGGGAGAAAGGGGGGAATCCACATTCTCATGCGTGCACACAGGCCTGGCCTTTGTGGCAAACTGGCAAATTTTATGTAAGTTCTTTATAAAGATGAAATGGATGTATTGCTGTAAATCTAAAGACATCATAGTAAATAAAGGGTTTGGTATTTTTCCAACTCCAAACAGGCTAACTTTTAGAGGGCATGTTGCATACTTTTTTTGTATGATTTTTACTAACTAAGAAGGAATGATGTGGAAAGCTGATACATCTTTTAGTTCCAGAGAAAATGGAAAAAATGGCAATTCATTTTTTTTTTGAAATACATGTATTTTATTATTCTTCATTAAATTATTCCCCCACCCCCACCCCTCCGTGGTAAGACAGAATTGATTTACAGAAAAGAATACAGAAAACACCAAAGCTCCTGGTAGAGGGAGAGATTTCAAGTGGGGAGAGAGATGCTCTCTCCGTTCCTCTCCCGGTCTTTC
>CAUYRH010046012.1:0-62242 GCA_963574655.1 Perodicticus potto
CATTTTGATCGTACTGTGAGAGATAGCCTTCATGGCATTTTCTTAATCACTATATAAAGACATTGATATTCTACATTTAATAAGTTTCACCAGTACCCTACTAAGATGCACCGTAGGTGTGATCCCACCAATTGCCCTCCCTCCACCCATCCTCCCCCCTCCCCTCTCCTCCCCTCCCTTTCCCTTTTCCCTGTATTCTTGTGCTATAATTGGGTTTTAGCCTTCATATGAAAGCTATAAATTAGCTCTATATTAGGGCTGAGTACATTGGATACTTTTTCTTCCATTGTTGAGATACTTTGCTAAGAAGAATATGTTCCAGCTCCATCCATGTAAACACACCATGGAATTTTTTTAAGTAGTTTGGAAATTAACTTTCACATAGAATTCACAACAGAAAAGCTTATATGTGTCTTTTTTTTCCCAGAGGTACTACAAGCGAAATTTCTGTTGAAGAACAGAGTATAAGAGAAATTGTGGTGCCAACATCCCTGCTTCTTCCAGTATGCTTACTGAACATAATAAAAGTTTCAGATTCCCTAACTTCAGAGTTCATATGTCATACATCCACTTTTTGTACCCTCCATAGGGAGATTGGGGTTCAGGACACCACTGGAAGAAAATGCTAATATACTGGCTTCTGCTATTTCTGTAAGAAATAAAATCTTTTATCTAAAAATCTTCTCTAACCCAGAAGTCATGTCTCTGCTTCCAGCATCTATGAAATTATGGCAAATTTACTTGCTAGACTTCAATTGGGGTAAAATCTCATTATGACTTCTCATAATGTTTGACACCTTTCATCACTCCAATGACATGGACTAGCTGGGATGGAGAGACTTTGAATGTGGCCCCAATGATCCGTGCCTTCCTCTGATCACACCCTTGTGGACTCCCCCTGGAGGAAGGGCTGGAATTGTGATTTGCTTCAAATCCATAGAATATGGCGAAGGTATGTGTTTACATACATAGATTATTACATAAGATGAGATTGCAGTATTAATGTTTTCAGTCTCTTCTCCTTGGCCAGCTTCAAGGTCTCAAGCAGGTGTGATGGGAAGTCCCACATGACAAGGAATGGCAATCACCCTCTAGGAGTGAAAAACTGAATTCTGCCAACAACCTGAATGAGCTCAAAAGTGGATTTGGATTTTACCCATTTAAACTTCAGATAAAACTGTAGCCCCAGCCAATCCTTTGATTGCAGGGGGTGTTAAGGGGAGTGTCTGGGGTTCTGAAACTCAGAAAGTGTGTGATAAAATATATGTATATTGCTTTAAGCTGTTAAGTTTGTGGTGCTATTATTATGCATCAATGAATAAATAATACACTATCTTTCTCACAGAGTGGCCTCAGGGCAGCATTCCAAGGGAATGAAAGTGAAAGCTAGCTCCACTTGCTAGCTCTATTCCCACCCACATATTCTCCTTTTTTTATTATGGGGGGAGATTAATGTTAAATGAATCTCCTAAATTACTCTTAAGCAGAAGTTGGTATAATTTTTTTTTTTTTTTTTTTTTTTTTGGTTAGGAGTAAGTATTCAGGCTTTGTGGGCCACATGTTATCTGTTGCAATTAATTAACTTTGCCATTGTAGCATGGAAGCATCTGCAGATAATATGGAAACAAATGGTATAGCTGTTTCACAAAAATAGTCAGCAGGCTGACTTTGACCGGGAGATTGTGGTTTACTGAACCTTAACTTCAAAAAGTCTGTCTTCTAGATAGAAATATAAGGTGAGACACATGTCCAATTTTACCTTTTCTAGTAGCTTCATTTAATAAATAAAGAGAAACAGGTCAAATTAGTTTTAATACTACATCTTATTTACTCCACTATATTCAAGATGGAATTTCACCATGTAACCAATTTAGAAATTGTTATTTTATAATTTTTATATAAAATTAACTATGCTTTTGAAAGATCTATATCTTATATTTTAAAAATTTCTCTAGATTTTGTTTTTATTTCCTCTTTTGTCCTAACTGCATTTTCTTTTCTTCTATCTTCAAAATTTAGTGTGAAATTTATACTTACAGCTCATCTTGTTACCAGAATTTTTCTTCAGTATGTCCTTGGTCTAGGGGATTCTAAGAATGAACCCACAGATCAGTGACAAGACAGGATTTATTAGCCAAAAGAAATATAAAAACCTGGCAGAGGGAAAGACCCAAGTGGTAAAATCTCAGCCTGGGTCCTTTGTCCAGATGCGTATATACAGCCTAACAAATGAAGGGATACAGTTGCTTCCCAGGGAAAATGTCAGCACCTTTCTTTCATAAAATTTCCCAGACCAAGGAAACTTACATGAAATTGACCAGGCCTATGAAATGGGGGTCCCTGGTTTAGCCCTGAATGGGGGAATCCTGTGTCAGTATTGCTGCCACCACTCTGTATCAATCTCAGTTGGGCCTAGCCACATTCCATATGCTTAATTGCCATGTTTATCTATTAGCCACCTTATTATATAGCACAACCTTAGAATATGCATAAAGTAGAAACAAGATGAAATATTTCCCCAAAGCTACTTTAAACCTTCTTTTGCCAGTTTCATATTTCCTATACCTGAATTAGAAGGTTTAAATAAGTATTTTATTGTTCAACAAGAAAAATTCATGCCATGTTTTTCCAAAAACATCATCACCTTCAAAGGCAAGTGTATAGAAAATGACATATTAGTTAAATGATATTTCTAATTTAGTAGTTGAGCATTTTTATTAGACTTTTAATGTTACATGATGCATGCAGATTTTTCTTAGAAGTCTTATTTCAATGGGAATTTTATATTTGGTAAATATATTGTATCTTTTTATAATCCAGAATAGCCTTGACAGACTTACATAGCGAAGATAAAAATATACATTTGCATGTACATTGATTCATTAATAACACGGAAGCTAAAATTAAAATGTACTTTGCCATGCACAGCATGCACTTTTTGCACAAATTTTTGAGGGAAAAATAAGGATGTGCATTATTCATGGGTACTTTGGTTTGGGAGCAGGGAAGCACAGAAGGCCTCTTGGGATCACCCTGCCGTACCACCAGGGTCAGCCGGGCAGAAGGGTGCGGGTCCAGGAGGATCCAGTACCTGGTGAGAGCAAGCTGAAGTGGCCTCTGCCACACACCTTGATTAGGGGAGAGGCGGCCATTACCATGAGGAGTGAGGCCTGCGGCCTGGTTGTGAGGAGGGGAATAGCAGCCCCAGAGACCCCTGGGAGCTGAGCAGTCTCAGAAGCACCAACACTTCTGGCCATGTGCATGGCCATCTCAGCCTCAGCCCCTGGTGTGTTAGGGAGGGAAGAGCTCCAGGGAGAGAGGGAAGGGGAGCCTTCACAGACGGGGCAGCTATGAGAGGACAGCGTGATCTGCATGTTTACGAGGGGAGAATTAGGCCTCCCCAGATGAACCAAAACGGGGATGTTCATTGCACATGGGAGTGCATTATATATGCCAAAATACAGTATTCTTTTTACTTGCACAAATAAAACTGAATAAGAAAAAAACACTTCTTGGTATAATTTTTTATACCAAGAATTTTGAAATTTCCATCATTTCTCACTCAACAAACAATTCCCATTTTTTCTCCATTTTATCTGATTTCTAATTTGTCCTTTTCTAGGTTTTATGTTTCCCCGTCATTTCCCTTAGAAGCTGAAGTCCTGTCTTCATGCAACCTTTCTCTTACTACCCTCAAGATTTTACTCTCAACTTCTACTCCCATCATATTTTATTGATATACCCACTTTATTTTGTTTATCCTTACCCCTGTTTCTACACTTAGTTCTCTTACTGCCACTGTATTTTTATAACATCCTTCTGTTTATCTCCAACAATGTCCACAACATAAATCACCACTTCAATAGCTTAGTTTATCCATTTCAAAATTCTCCTTCAATGAAGCTGACTGAAATAGAGCATGAGATTTCATCAATTTGCCATAGACTGTTAAAAATGAAACAGACCATAAAAATAGTCCCTGCCCTTAGAGATCCCTGCTTCAGTGGAGAGAATGTTTCACTTATGTGATGCGTTCAATTTCGTAAATGCTACCAGAGTATGGGTGACTTGCTACTGTCTATATCAGCCTTCAACCAATTTTAGTGATTTGGTGCAATATAAACTCAAATGACCAAATGATAAACATGAAATACCATAGATGTTTTAATTTGAAAAACTTAAAGGGACAATAGCAGGAAAATAAAAGAGAGAAAAATAGAAACAGAGACAGGAATCAGAGAGAGACATAAGGGACAGAGACATGGAACAAAGAAAGGGACAACAGAGAAAGTGATACTAAGCAAGAGACAAAGAGAAAATACTAGAGGGGAAATATGTAAAAATGACATGACCAAATGTCTTTGAATGCATGACTATAGGATACTTTCATTTCCTATTTTTAAATTTTTGTATTTTGTACAAATAACATTCATAACTTTCATAATTAGTTTACATAATTATAGTTCTATTAGTAGAACATTTTATGTCAATGAGATATATAGTTTCAAAATACAACTTAATATTAGACCAAATAATTTTATCCATTCTTATATAAAAATATAGTATTTATTCACATTATTGGTCTGAAAAAAATATATTTTGGAATCATAGATGAAGCTAAAGTGTTTTAGCATAAATATGAATTTTAGCAAGGCTGCTTTAAGAAAGCAGTAATTAATCTTTGACAATTGAATCCGGGCTCTCAAATTTCTGAATGCTCTTACTTTTAAAAAGTATTAGTTGTCTAATCATTTTTCCTAATAAGTGATGTCATAAAACCTTGTAAAATCTTACCAGTGATGATCAAAATCAAACTTTAAATCTATTCTTCTGGAAAACTCTGTCAAATATTATTAAAAAGACAAGGAGTAATTCTCCTTGAAATGAATTAAGATTAACAGAAGATTCATATTGAATTGTGTGAGACATGCAACAACCCCAATTTTACATTCAAGTTACATATTACCTTCAACATGTTCCCACAAAACTTCCTGACTTCTAATGTAGTCTTCTTTCAGGGCTATGCTTGTCTAAACAATTGAATTCATAAATCAACTTTCTAGTCATTTAATAAATATTTTCTTATCTTCTACCCAAAATTGTTCTAACAACTTACTATAAGAAGATAATTTAAAAGATCCCTGCCTTTAAGATATTGTAAATAAGACCTATAATTTACTGTGATTAATGACATAATTAGGGATGAAGGATAGGAACAAAGTTCTTTATCCAATATCATCACATGTCCAGATAAAAGTTTATAAATAGTAAGTCTCCAAAATATATGTGTGTTAACTTAAAAAACTGAGTAATACATAAGAAATCTACTTGAAATTTATGCATAATTGCTTTGCCCTATTTTTCAAAAATATAATGCATTGCCAGCATGGCACTATTCCTTTACAGATAACTTGATAATGTTATATATTTAAATAATTTGGGGTAGAGTATTTAAAGAAAAAAGGAAGGTAACATGGTTGGGCAAATAACTTACCAACAAGCAGTATGTGGAACCAATCTGAAATTAGTATAGACTTCAAGGATTTTGTTTGAGTTCTTTCTTTTATTATTTTATTTATTCTGTATCTTGTTTTTGTTAGAATTCATTTCATTTATATCTTTTTTAAATTTTATGCTTTCCAGTCTTTGCTATTGACTTAATGATATTTGAAGATGTTTTAACTTGAGATAAAAGATTAAAAAGAGAAAAAAATGAACAAATGGTGACTTTTGAGACATAATAATCTAAAACTCTGGAACAAAAATAAACTATCTGCAAATGAAATACTTTTAGCAGGCAGAAATTTTGTATAGGAGTTCTTCACCTCTTTAAAAGCCCTTTAATATCAAAGGTACACATGCAAACAATGAGAGGACTTCACACAGCAGTTTTCAGAATGAGAGGAAGCAGCTCCTTTCACCTTTGCAATTCTAAGTCACTCACGTCAACCTAAAGGGAGTCTATATTTTGAACCCTCAAGACACAAAGATTGGCTTTTATCTTTTAGGTATATAAGCTGGTGGTGAGTAGATTCAGCCATTAAATCATGGGAATCTCTTATAAAAATGAATGCATATAAAATAATGAATAAAACACATAAACAAGTTACACTGATTAATAGTATTTTATTACAATCTTTTAAATATGAAGTATTGAGTGTTTTGAAGACTATCCTAGGATATTTTGTTTTCAGAGCACAAATGATGTTTCTAACAAGAACAAGAGAAGAACATAGATATACAATCAACTTCTCTGTCCCACATCCTCCACAGTAAAGAAGAGAATAAATGGAAATCATTTCTGCTTAATGTAACCACAAATCTCATATTTTAAGAAAAATTATCAGTTTTCAATAGCAAAGAAATACAATGTGATGTGGCCATTTTGCAAAGAGTTGTGTATCTCTCATGACTCAGTGCGAGGAGGGAGAGTTGACCAGAGTAGAATTGGTGGGAAATGGAGAAATAAAGCCAAGAAAGACAGGCGACAAGAGGCTGTTGGCTATGGCCAGCACCTAAACAGTGGAAACAGCTTTATTTATACAGTGTCTTAGCCAGATTACATAAATCATAGCACATGGAGTAGAGATTAACCTTAAAGAGAAAAAACTGTGTGCTTGCTGATACCAGGGAAAGTATGCCTTGGCTACGTGACTCTGGCATTTGGAAAGAATGTTGTTAAAGGAGGAAAAATGGTTAGGGACCACTCTCTAAGCATTTACCAGCTTGTGGGGGCCAAGTTGTTACAGCCTGCTCCCACATGTATCTGTTTTTGTTGTGAGCCAGAGTGGAGAGTAAACATACCAAAGTGGGAATGGCGGAGGATGAAGAAATAAATTACATGAGATCACACAAGAGATAAGGATGGGGTTGGGAGTTCTGGAGCAGCTGATGACTGCAGCCAGCACCAAACCAAACCGCGTGAACAGCCTTATTTATATAGGACCTAAACAAGGTTGCTTACACTAACAATGTTGCAAATCAGAAGGGAAAGCTAGTGGGACCATTTTTATCTTACAAGGTTGAGGGAAAGTAATAGTACATGGGGTAAAGATTAACTTTAGGGAAAAAAAGGCTATGTCCTTTTTTGGTAACACATAAGAAATTATACAGAAGCTATGTGACTTCTAGCAGAGGGAGCAAGGAGAAAGAACTATTGTTTCTGGAAGGGAGGAGAAGCAGTTGAGGGTTGTTCCTTGAACACATCTCCCAGCCTGTGGGGGTCTTGCCACCTCATAATCTGCACTCCACAATGTTTTGTCACAAAATCATTGCCTAGTGGTTACACAAGTGCTTAAGTGAGAAGTATTGGAACTACGTGCTTAGTTTTAAAGCTTGGCTCTGCTGTGCATAGTTTGGTGATGTTTGTGGATAAATTATTTAAACTCTGAGTTTTAATTTCTTCATTGCAAAACTCCAAAAAATTCTTATACCTACCTCATAGCATTCATACCTACTTCATAGTGATGACCCCAGTGAGTCATGACTGATAAAAGCTATGAGCATACTGGATGGTGCCTGTGGCTCAAAGGAGTAGGGCGCTGGCCCCATATGACAGAGGTGGTGGGTTCAAACCCGGACCCAGCAAAAAACTACAAAAAAAAAAAAAAAAAAAAAAAAACTATGAGCATACTAACACAACTGTGGAAATACACTTCTGTGAGGTACCTACTGCAATTTCCCAGTTTTCACCATTTTCCAGGTAAGAAAATTAGACTCTTAAACATATACCAGCTGCATACTTAGAATCTGGAAGACTTGGATCTTGTGACTATGAGCCCATCATCCTAACCCACATCCCGATTCATTTCCTTCCTCTTAGCTTCTTCCTCCAGTTTGCCCTCCTCTGCCTCCTACCCCACTCCTGCCATCTTCACCATCACCAGTGACCTCATCATCTCTGGTGTCATTGCCATTCACCACGTGCCAGGCACCATGTCTGTTATTTTACAATCATTACCTAATTGTTTCTCATAAATCTGGAAATTTGGCATTATTTTGTCTTTATTTTACATAGGAAGACACTGAAGCTTTAAAGTGGGTAAAGTTTAAAGTTTTTGAGTTACTGAGTGATAAAACTTGAAGTTAAAACCTTTTTTACAATGCCAAAGTCCAGGCTTTCTTTTAAAATAGCTTTCTTGAGATGTAATTAATATACCATAACATTCACCCATGTAAAGTATTCAATTCAATGGATATTGGTATTTCACATTATTAATTTTTTATATTGTGATAAACTACATACAAAATTTGCCATCTTCATTTTTAAGTGTATAATCAGTGGTATTATTTATACACATATTCACATATTGTGCAACTATCACCACTCTTCACTTTTAATACATTTTTATCACCCCAAGCAGCAACTCTGTAAGCATAAAACATAACTGTCCCTAAAAGCCCCTTATTATGTGGAGAAAATTTCCTCTATTCCTAGTGTTCTGGTAGGTTTATTTTTATTTTTTCATGAAAGGGTGTTGGATGTAAAGGTATTTGATATTAGGATTTGAGGAATTGTCTTCTTAACTTAAAAAAATTTAATTTAATTTGAAAGGTTATGATCAAGAAAGTTACCAGGTCTTAAAATAATTTTCACACAAATTTGATGAATGCATCCTTTATGTTATATATACATTCTGACCTCAATAAGCTTTATAGTCTAATTGTAATAGGCTGATGAATTAGAAGCAATACAGACTTCATTATTTCCATTTAATCTACTGGTAATAAGTACATTACGAGTTCAAAAGGCTTACCTTGCTTAATTTGCTTTAAGTTTATCTTTGACATTGACAAATAAATAGCAATTAGAAATGAAAAAATCATGCCTAAATTTATAAATTTGGGTGTAATAAAATTTTACTTTCATCATTTAGAAAATTAAATAT
This sequence comes from Perodicticus potto, assembly GCA_963574655.1. NCBI lineage: Eukaryota > Metazoa > Chordata > Mammalia > Primates > Lorisidae > Perodicticus > Perodicticus potto. Next base: position 8,889 of record CAUYRH010046012.1, read on the forward strand.
TCTAATAAAGCTTCAGAATACTTCAGAAAAAATAGATTGTCACATATCATATTTCATGTGCAAATGAAAAAGTTTTATCACTTGTCTTCATAATGATGAAAATTCTCTTTTCTTGATTCGCTTCAACACAGAATAAATATATTTTTTAATTTCTTTAAATTTTAAAAGTGATATAGTAGTAAAATAATCATGCTTGATAGCACATTTTTTAAGGATAACAATTTCTCAGATGAGTATAGCAGATTTTAGTCTGTTTTGTTAAAGATCTCAGGAGTAAGAGAAATATATTACTTTAGCTACCTGAATGAAAACTGAGTCCTGAATTCTAGTGCAAGGGTTGATAATATTGCTCTTGCTACATTTAAAACCAGACTGCTTCTAATACAGATGTTCTCAATAATGTTATGCTTTTGGAATTGCCCTTGATCTTAAGGGAACATGGATCTTTTTTCAGCTGCTTTCTGCTGCTGCTGCTGGCAATTACTGATAGAAAAAGGAGCACCTGCCTTCTTTCTGCCTTTCAATTTTTCATCTGTACCTTCCCACTAGTTGAAGCTCTAACAGGAAGTCCAGTGATACAATCTCTGGGAAGTAGCGTCTGTGAGCTTCCATCCCCAGTGAAGAAGACAGTGTAGATGTGCCAATGTGATATGGCTAACTGACAGAGCTATTATAGAATGTTACAGTCTGCCCCTTTCACAACTCAGCGTCCATACATGTCTTTCTGCCTATATTCATATTTCTACTCAACAACAATAAAAATAGCATTAGTATTCTTGTAAGATCATGCAAATGAAGATATGCTGATCCTGCCCCTCCCACCCCCCCCCCCCCAGGAAACAAATTGCCATTAATTTACATGTTCAATTCTGGGTGGTGTTAAATCCTCTTAAATGTCACCTAAATATTTGAGGTTAAGTTTTAACTTTATCTAGCAACAAGGTGCTTTATGTAAAGTATTATGAAAATGAGGGAATAATTATTATATTCAATTATTCAAGTAAGTAAGCATACATGGATACCTATTACAATTCTTGTTCTGTAATTCGTTATGAGATCTGACCTAACACTGATAATTTTCATAAGACATTACAAGGTTTTTCTTTTTTTTTTTCCTTTTGAGTAAGCACCTTGTGTGGTCAGATCACTCTGATGAAATGACTCAATTCTCATTAAGTGCTTCCATAACGTTTAATTAGGTTATTTTAACATTTTTATGAATCTATATATTCATATACACATATGTATAAAATATACCACATGTAAGTACACATACAAGTGTACACATCAAATTAGTTTTTATAAATTCAACACACCTATGTAACCAACACCCAGATAACAGTTAATATTACTAGCAATGTGAGAGCTCCTCTCGTATTCCTTTCTGTTTACTATCTCCCCCACTGAAAGTATCCATTATCTTACTTCAAACACAATATCTGCTTTAAAAATTCACATGAATGGAAACAATTTAGTGTATATTCTATGATTCCCAGTATTATTTCATCAATTTTATGTTTATAAGATTTGTCAATATTATTGTTGTAGTTTTACATTGTTCCTTTTTATTCTATCATAATGAAAATTATTCATTTAAACATGAATAGTTTCTTTTTCCTATTTAAATAGCTTCCCTTTTTGCTGTAAAAAAATAGTGCTTTTATATACATTTTAGTACATTGATTTTGATAAACATGCACATATGTTAGTTGAGAATTCACAAGGAGTAGAAAGTCTAGAGCTCATGAAATAAATACATTAAGTTTTATAGATAGTGGCAAATCATTTAGTCTTCCATTAGCTTTTACTGTTGTGCATGGAAATAGTCATTAAGTGGTACATAAGATGATGTCTTGAGTTCTAATCAAAGCCTTCCCTGCTTCCATTATGCAGCAAAAACCTAACTTCTCCTGAATATTAGCATGAGTCATTCCAGTTTATTCAATTACTCCCTATCTTGTCTGTTGTTTCAGTGACATACAAGCCCCAAATAGCCAGATAACTATAATATTTGCCTTCAAGTTTACTTCAACCATTGCATACCTGTAAAGGGACACTGGTAAAGCTTCTTCATTCAATGCAATTTCTATCAAAATACCAACATCATTTTCCAGAGAACTAGGAAAAAGCATCCTAAAATTCATATGAAACGCAAAAAAGGGCACGAATCACCTAAGAAGTCCTAGGTACAAAGAAAACCTGTGGCTGTGGATCCTTCAGTGTGGCCTTTTGAGTGAATTCATATTTTATAGAACAAATATTGAGGCCATAGGTTCTCCACCTCTGATTAGAGGCATCACATTAGATGACTTCAAATTATTCCTCAAGGCAATAGTAGACAAAATAATGTGGTACTGCTATAAAAGTAGACACATAGACCAATGAAACAGAATAGAGAACCCAGAAATAAAGTCATATAGACACATCCAACTGATCTTCGGCAAAGCAAACAAAAGCATACATTTGGGGAAAGATGCTCTCCTCAATAAATTGTGCTGGGAAAACTGGTAAACTCATTCAAAAGAATCAAAGTGGACCCCTATTTCTTACCATACATAAAAATTAATACAAGATTGATTAAAAACTTAAATGTAAGGCCTGAAACCCTGAAAATATTAGAAGAAACCTAGCAAAAAAGCTTATCTTTAACATTTATAGGCAGAGAATTTACAACTAAGACCCCCAAACTATATATAACAAAACCAAAAATAAATAAATAAGACTTGAATATAAAGCTTCTGCACAGCAAAAGAAGCCATCAACATAGTAAATAGATAACCTATAGAATGTGAGGAAATATTTGCAAGTTATACATCTGAGAAAGGACTAATATCCAGAATCTATAAGTAATTCAAACAAAATAATTCCATTAAAAAGTAGGCCAAAAAACGGAACAAGCATTTTTCAAACGAAGATATCAAAATAGCCAACAAATATATCAAAAAATGCTCATCATTACTAATCATCAGAGAAATTCAAATTAAAATAACAATGAGATACCATCTTACCACTGTTAGAATGGCCATTATTAAAGTCAAAAACAGTATATGTCAGAACAGAGATGGTGAAAAGGGAATGCTTATACTGTTGGTAGGAATATAAATTAGTACAACCCTTCCTGAAAACGGTATGAAGATTTTTCAAGGAACTAAAAGTAGAACTTGATCCAGCAATCCCACTACCAGGGATATATTCAAAGGAAAATAAATTTTATAAAAAGGGAATTGCCTGAATGTTTATTGCATCACAACACAATTGCAAAGATATGGAAACAACTTAAGTGTTCATTAAGTAATGAATAGAGAAAATATGATATATATACATATATGTGTATATATATCTACACACCCACATATACATATACACACATAGTAGAATTTTTGTGGACCACCCAAGGGACTGTAACTAACTAGTCAACATATTGACATGGTAAACATAAGGAACCAGGCCTGCTGTACTAATACATACATGTGGTGCATGTCCGGTCTATAAAAATTAGATCAACTTAAGGAGGTGGTCAATGTATGGAGGTGGTCAACTATAAAGATTCTACTCACTCTCTCTCTCTGGAATACTACTCAGCCATAAAAGCAATGAAATAATGTCTTCTGCAGCAACTTGGATGGACCTGGGGACCAATTATTATTTATGGACAGAAAACCAAACACTATGTGTTTTTGCATAAGTGGGAGCTAAGGAATAGATATGTATGGTCCTACTAGTGACATAATGAGCACTGAAGACAGAGTGGTAGGGTAGAAAGCTGATGTGAATGAAAATTTTCCTATTGGCTACAATGTACACTATTCAGATTATAGGTCACTAAAAGCCTAGACTTCTCCACTACACAACTGATCTAAAAAGTCATTAAATTAAAATTTTTTAAGTGTCTGTAAGAATAGAAAGAGAATTGTTCAAGTCGATTATTAAGTGAAATTTTGAAAGGAATCATTCCCATTTCCAAACTTTGATTCCAGACACATATGTTATAAATAAAGCAGAAAGAGCTCAATATATTTATCTGGTTAAACACAAATACTACAACCTATAGGACAGAAACCCAACTTTCCAGGATGCTCTCTCCAACCAGCGTGGTAAATGTTTCCAATTGGTTTCCTATGTTATGCAACGCCAACTGCTTTTAGGTGATGTAGTATATGTAAGAACCACTCAATGCCATTGGCATAAACTCCTGTGTGGGTATGTTTCGCTGTAATATGATAACCATGGTCAAGAGCAAGGCTATGTGAAGCAACATGGTACTGAATAAGCATCTGATGAGTTATTGATAGGTACTGTTAGAAGAAGCACTGTACCAAAAAAGGGCACTTATTTAGGCTAAGTGTTTATTTTATTGAAACAACTCTCTTTTCTAGTTAAGGTGATTTCAACTAACTATTAAATTCTACAAGTAGTCCAATCAAAATTTGGACTTGAACCTCAAATGTGACTGCCCTTTATCCTTGTTATCTGCCTATTCTTTAGCTGTATTAAAAACTAATGAACTATTCGTTTTTCTTCTGTAAATTCTGTAATGTACTCAGAAGGCGGTGATTGCAGAATGTCATCAAGGTTCTGAAAGAAGCCAGTGAATACTAGAGGGTAAATAATCACCACTGTAAGGCACATTGTGAAAGCTAGCTGACCTCCGAAGCATCATGGACCAAGACCTTATCTCCAATGCTACACTTTTTAAAGTCTTCCCCATCCCGTTTCTCCCAAGCACCACATAATAAATAAAGTCACAAATTAACCAAGGCAGGGAAATGCTAGCCTTTCCCAAGGAGAAGGGAGTTTGTATGTTTAAGTGACTGAAGGTTCTAGACAATTTGTACCAGAAGAACCAGTAGAGTGGCTTCTGTGTGGGACTGGATCCTAAGAGTTCTGCATCAAAGAGAATAAAACATAAAGTTCTACAAGCCTGTTAAGGATGAGTCTACCCATGAGGAAACACTCTTCTGTGATATAAGATTTAACATCCTGAGAGAAAGACCCTGACAAAGGATGCTAGAGTGAAACTAGGATGGAGAAAGTGATGGTCCACAGTAAATGAATTAGAAATGCCAGTTTGGTCATGGGAGAAGGTAGAATAAGAGATGCCAAGACTCAAAGAAGGGAATAAACTACACATGACCAGAAAGCCTATCCGATGGTTATAGTTGTTTTCTTCGAAAGAATCCAGAAAAAAATCAAGAGAAAACACCATTTTTCAAAGCAATAAATAAAGTGTTAGTGGGTGCAGCACCAGCAATGGAGGGAATAGAATCCCAAAATAACAGAAATCAGATGGCAGTACTTAATAATTAGAAATAAAGTGGATATAATTAGCATAACAGCAAGAAGGTTTGAATGGTGTCAAAGGGGTCTAACTGGTACAAAGCTATGGAGACGGTTAATAGAACATAGCATCTCAGAAGCACTAATTCCTCCCAGCTGCTGCAATGGTTGCTTTCTGATGGCTTACACCTTAGTTCCTCCAGAGGAATAGCACTCATCCAAAGATTGCTGCATCTTCCAAAAGCCCAACGATACACGAATGGATCGTTTTCTATTTTTAAGAAAGCTTTTTGTTATATGTTCATGGAATTTTCCCAACTTTTACCCTCAGATCATCAAGTTGGCCTTTAGCCATTTTGTTTTATTATTTAGCCTGACCATTGCATTTTTTATTTTGGTGAGAATGGTTTTGATTTTCAGGAAGAGTTTGTATGCTCACGAGTTGCTCCATTTCTCTCCATCCTGTTTTTGTTTTATTGGCCTTGCACACAGCCTACTAAGGCGCTCTGAGGACACTAATTGAAACTGTTGAATACTTTGCTCTATTTCTTTAAGTTCTCTAGTTATTCATGTGTTGGAGATTTTTTCTTCTTCCATATTTCTTATTTATATAGATTTTAACAATTCTCTCTAAGCTCTGAGTCCCCTCATGGTATAAAGGTGATCTATGATCTCTTATTAATATTTAGCTAATGAAAGAGTAATTACATTATGCTATTCCTCCAAAATTGAATAGCTCTGTCTCTTCAAAATACTTGACTTTTGAAAAGGAGAGATAAATATTGGAGTGAAAGTCAGAGGGTAATCATTTAACAGGATCTGTTTCAAGACAAAATGGAGTGGAGCATGAAGGTAGTTTGGAGATATGCTCCCTAACTATAATCAGTTCCCAAAATATAGAAGATGTCTATTATTGACTGTCGATAATTTAGAGAGTTTGTCTCCTTAAAAGAGCTGCCTCAGCTGTCCTTATCCTCACACTGCATGCACTAAAGTTGACCGTGCACTCAACTCCCTCTTGTCATTAGGGAGCCTTCCTAGAGAATTCATTCTTTTTCTTTAGATTTCTATTTTTGAAATTTAAACGTATTACTAAGAGAATTTACCAGTGAAACTCAGATACTTTTCATACCATTAAAAAGAAGACATGGGCGACACCTATGGCTCAAAGGAGTAGGGCACCATCCCCATATGCTGGAGGTGGTGGGTTCAAATCCAGCCCTGGCTAAAAACTGCAAAAAAGAAGAAAAGAAATGACTGCTCCACTTTCCCTGAATGTGGTCTGACTCACTAACATACTGCTTTTTTTTTTAAATTATAAAGCAAAATTTAGCACTTTATCAGGATGCCCTGTTTTTTTTTTTTAGTAGTTTATTTTCCTGTTCTTTTTTTTCATCAATTTTTTATAATAATAATCAATTTTTTTCTATTGTTTGGGATTCAAAGAATGAGGTTACATGGATTGCAGTTGTTAGGCAAAGTCCCTCTTTTAATCGCGTCCTGCCCCCAAGAGGTGTGCCATACACCATGATCCCCATCCCCTGCCCTCCTCCCCTCTCCCTGACCCCTGACTCCCCTGCACTCTACCTGTATTAGCTCATCCGCTGCCTTCATGTTAGAATTCAGTACATTGGATTCTTGCTTCTCCATTCTTGTGATGCTTTACTAAGAAGAACATGTTCCACTTCCATCCAGGTTAACACAAAAGATGTAAAGTCTCCATCTTTTTGTGGCTGAGTAGTATTCCATGGGATACATATACCACAGAATGTTAATTCATTCCTAGGTCGGTGGGCATTTAGTTTGTTTCCACAATTTGGCAGTTGTAAATTGAGCTACAATAAACAGTCTAGTGCAAATGTCCTTATGATAAAATATATATATATATTTTTTCTGGGTAGATGGCTAGTAATAGGATTGCAGGATCCCATGGGAGGCCTGATTTGAATTCTTTGAGGATTCTCCATACTTCCTTCCAAAAAAAGTTGTGTTAGTTTGCAGTCCCACCAGCAGTGTAAAAGTGTTCCCTTCTCTCCAAATCCACGCCAGCATCTACAGTTTTGAGACTTTGTAGGCCATCTCACTGGGGTTAGGTGATATCTTAGGGTGGTTTTGATTTGTATTTCTCTGATGATCAGGGATGATGAGCATTTTTTCATATGTTTCTTAGCCATTCATCTGTCTTTGTCACAGAAGATTCTGTTCATATCTCTTGGCCAGAGGCAGATGGGATTGTTTACTCTTTTTCTGTTGATCAATTTGAATTCTGTACAGATTCTAGTTATCAACCCTTTGTCAGACTGATGCCCAACAATTATCTTTTCCCATTCTGAAGGTTGTATTTTTGCTTTAGTTGTTGTGTCCTTAGCTGTGCAGAAGTTCTTCAGCTTAATTAAATCCCATTTGTTGCTTTTTGCTGTTGTTGCAATGGCTGCTGAATAATAATCAACTTTGTTCTCCTTCCCAAATATTATTCTTGAGTTTCAATTTTATTTTTATCTTTATACTATTTGTTTTGTTATTTCAGTTACACCTGGGAGTAATGGAGAAGGGACATAGGGACATTGCATATATATATATATATATATATATATATATATATATATATATATATATGTATATATACACAAACACACACACTCACACACAGACACACATATATATTCGCAATTTGCAAGGGAGAATTGTTGACTGCTTTTTATTTATGTCAAAGTGTTACTTAAATTTAAACTATTTAATGGGTATTATCTAAAAGAAGATTGTCTATTTCCCGTAGCTTGGGGAGTTTGGCATTTCTGTTTTTTACTCATGAATTGATTCACATTAAGATGAGATCTGTATTAAAACCTGAGTATATCAAAGGAGGATTCAGATAAGGTAATGGCATACATAGTGATCAAGAGTTAGCAATTCAAATTCATTAAATTATAGAGAAAAGGGGATTGAATGAAGATTTATAGTGCATTCAGTCAGCATGATTGGATTGCAAAGGTTTGCTGGACGTGATTGCATATGTATCAACACTCTCCTGATAGCTCGCCAGTGAGTCCCACACCAGAAACCCTACTACTTGGTCCCTATATTGAAGCCCATTCAGAGACACACAGAGGATCTGCAGCTGATGGGAAGCCCACAGGATAAGTGAGGTCAGCCCTGATAAATGAATCCCGGGAAATTAACAGACCACAGTTCACTGATGGACTTTGGTAGACACTAAGGATATAGGGACCCAGGTTATAAAGCTGCCCAGCAAACCAAGCTGACTGGTATGAAGTGGGTTTGATCTAACCTGCTAAGACACAACATCAAGTATATTTATATGAATTTCCTCCACGTGGAGGCGAAATGTCTGAGAATTTGCTCAGCAACTTCTGAAGGAATGGTGAGATGACAGAAGGCAAAGGGCCTCTTCACTCACACCATTATCATTGTGGGCAGTTCCCTCAGAGGAATGCTGTGAACAAAATTAAAGCAGAATTGTGTTCCTGCATGATTGTGCCTCATGTGTTAGTCTCCCCAGCTTAGACTACAATGGCACTGCAGCTTTCCACAAAGCAACCAGAGAGATGGCATACTCCTTTTCTTCTGCTATTAAACAAGCTACCCAAGAGTTAGCTGCTTCGTAGAACATGCATTTATCACCTCTCAGTTTCTGTAGGTCGGGTGTCGGGGCATAGCTTAGCTGGGTCTTCAGAGGTTGCAATCAAGGTGCTGGGCTGTCTGCATCTCATCTGAAGGCTTGAATGGGGAAGAATCCAGTTCCTATCTCTTCACATTATTGGTAAAATTCAGGCTCTTACAGTTGTGGGACTGAGATGTTTTGCTTCCTTCAAGCCACCCCCTGTGCCCAACACACATCCCTCAGCACAGAAGGTCCCAGCACAGCACCTTACTTCTTCAAGTCCAGGAGAGACTCACTCCATAAGGCATCATGTTAGTGACACCTCTTTACTTTTACCATGTGGGATTGGTTAGAACTAACACTGAAGCAGATAGACTACGTTCATCACAGATAGGACAGCACGTCATTGCAAGGACAAACCTTCACGCAGCACCTCTGGACTTCTGCTTTCTCTGGCATGAGGCGTGCTAGGAGGGAGGCTCTGAGGTAGTGGCTAATGAAGTTTTACAAGTGAAGGACTTGAAAGGTGCCTGACTATGAGATTTAGAAACAAAGCGTTCTGGGGAAGAGGTATCCATGGCCTGGGAGTGTGAGAATGTGTGCGTTCATATGAAAGCTCACAAGAAAGTCCCCGCTGTAGATGAGGTTTCTAATAGTCGGGTGGATAAGATTTCTCCACAGCCATGAGTTAGCATCTCTCTTCATTAAAGCTTTCACAGTGGCGTTATAGACAAAGTTGACAGAGTGCTTGAAACGATTGTTCGGCATTCACAGCGCCACAGGGACTTCCCTGCAGAGCTGCCCTGACCACTGCTCGTGCTGAGTGAGAGTCTGCCAGGGAAGGAAGTCACTCTCTGGGAGTCCAATATGCCCCATTCCCCTCAGTTGGCCAATCAATCATGTTGACTGTTTCCATCATGGGGGAGACAGTGATTCTTCCTCAATGGAATAGACACCTTTTTGGATGTGCTCATACCTCCCCTAACCACCATGATAAATTTTTACTAGGTAATTAATTAGCATATTGCTTCATAAGCCTACACTGAATATAAGTTTTCAATTAGCAAGGTCATGTCCTTTGTAATCCACTGACTGTAAGTGAAATGTCAATCCCAGTTCTTGGCCCATTAGTAGAAGATCAATACATTTTTCTTAAAAGAAAAGATACATAAAATGCATTAAGATGGCTTAAAATAGAAGCAGGTGGGAAGGAGAAAAGGAATATAAAGCTAGGGACTCATAAAATGGATCCCAAAATGAGACTGATACAAAAATCAATTCTTAGAAACCTTTCCCATTTGCCACGAGAGGGCCACGGTGTTGACTTTCCACTTTCTGGAAGCCAGTGTGCAAAGGAGACAGCATCCACGGCACAGGGCATTGGGTCCAGAATTCAGGAGATACCCAGATGCTCCTGATTTGGCAGCACCTGATCTTAGAGCATCCCTTAATTTAGATTTCTATACCTTAATGTCTTCCTGGTGTTAGTTAGCAATTTTCAAGAACCCTGTAAATAAGACAATGTTTAAGGATAAGTAAGCAGATACTGTATCCCTCATTGCTTTCGTTTCTCTAATTTAATCAAGTGGGAAATTTTAAATAATTTTTTTGGAAAATGTCCATTTTTATTAACGCAATTTTTAAAAATAAAATTCATTTTGATATATGCAGCAAACATAAAATGCATTTTGCTTAAAACAAGTGTGGAAGGATTACCCAGTAATTTCCTTTGGTACTTTGGTGGAATAAATAAACCCCTGATATTTTAATCAATATTCATAGTATTGGTATTTAAACTGAGTTCCTGAAAACTCATGGGCACTATTGAGTGTGAGATGTTTACCTCCTTTGAAGTCCTTGTAGTTCAGCTTTCTGAGTTAAAAATTAGGTGAAAAACACAGGAGTTCCCTACTGTCCATGATCTTACTTTTCCACAATTTCAGTTACTTGTGCCCAAATGTGAAACATAGTACATGAAAAATTCCAGAAAATCACGGTGCATATTTAGTGTGGTGAAGTCTCACGCTGCCCACGTCCCTCACTCCTGAGGGGTAAACCATCCCTTGTCCCACAAGTCTGCTCTGTCTGCGCCACCTGTTAGTAACTTAGAAACCTTCTTAGTTATCAGATCGCTGGCCACAAGAAGGGTGAGCACAGCACAGTGAGCTATTACGAGACTGAGAGAGAGAGAGAGAGAACATTCACATAATTTTTATATAGTACATTGTTAGAATTGTTCCATTTTATTATTAGTTGTTATTGTTGGTCTCAGTATGCATAATTTGCAAATTGAACTTTATCATAGGTATGTGTACATAAGAAAAAAACATAGTGTACATAGGGTTTGGTTTTATGTTCTAATTCAGGCATCCACTCAGGCTCTTGGAACATATCCCCCATAGATAAGAGGGGGCTACTGTATAATAAATAATAATAATAATAATGTACATTTATTGAATATTTATAGATGTTGGGTACCATGACGACTGCTGTATAGGTCTCACATCATTGATTCATTCACAAAAACTGCATGAGGTTAAACTCTACTTTGCCAATGTATGAATGAGAAACTTATTCTCATATACTGTACATTAAATTGACATAGTTCACATACCAAGAAAATGTCAGGGTTAGAGTTCAATCCAGGTGTCTGTTTAATCATAATTCTACATATTCTTATTATGCACCCAATATGACTTTTTCCCTTATGACAATGAAACTTTTTTTAAAATTTTTATTAAATCATAATTGTGTACATTATAAGAATAATAATCTTTTATTAAAAAGAAGATGTATGAATATATCTGTATGCATGCTAAAGTTCTCATTGAAAAATAATTTTTTGGCCTGTCCTCCTGGCTCATGCGCGTAATCCTAGCACTCTGGGGAGCTGAGGCAGTTGGATACCTTCAGCTTAGGAGTTTAAGAACAGCCTGAGCAGGAACAAGACCTAGTCTCTCTAAACATAGAAAAATCATCCAGGCATCGTGGTGGCCACCTATAGTCCCAGCTACTTGGTAGGCTGTGGCAGGAGGATCACTTGAGCCCAGAAGTTTGGCATTCCAGTGAGCTAGGCTGATACCACTGCACTCTACCCAGAGCCAAACTCTGTCAGAAGAAAGAAAGAGAGAGAGAGAGAGAGAGAGAGAGAGAGAGAGAGAGAGAGAGAGAGAGAGAGGAAGGAAGGAAGGAAGGAAGGAAGGAAGGAAGAAAGGAAGGAAGGAAGAAAGGAGAAAAAAAAATAATTTTGACTCTTCTAATAAATATTAAGGTTCTGAAATTCCATCATTAAATAATGACAATAATCTTGGTCTAGAGACCAAAATGGTTGATATGGAATAATCTCAGCATGGAAAGTAAAACATTTATGGCTAAGCATTTCTAAATTAAATTTTTCATGCAATGCAAATGTATATACAAGGACAAATGTTATATTATTCCAGGTTTCCACCAGTAACCCGATTCTGAGGCATTCTTCTGGGTTTCTTAATCAACCTTACAAAAATTACACAAACACACACATATACACCCAGAGACATACACACACACTACCTTTTACACCTGTGGTTTGAATTCATTTTAAATATCATTGTGTCGATGTACATTATTTATCCAGTGCTATGTTGAAAGATGTCTAATTTTCTTTCTTGATTTTCTTACAAAGTGGTAAAAATACTCTGCATTTACATTGATTTGCCCATGAGTGAGTATAGCTTTAGCCTAGATTTCAAGAAATAGAATAACTTGTTTATTTGGAATGTGTAATTAAAATTATGATGGATACTGTAACATTTCCTTCAGACAAGTTGTATGTAGCATTTCCTGCCAACGATTTACTGACACATAGCTATTTTGTATCTAATTCAATTGTTACAAAAATTTTGATTCATGAAAGCTTAGTGTGTGAAAAATGGTATGCAATTCATTAGATTTCTACTTATTTGTCAGTATATTGTGTATATTTTCATGTGTATATAAGCAAATTATTTATTATTTGGGGAGTGAATATCATTTTTATAAAAATTAGATTGGGATCTTTTACATATTGATTTACAAATCTCTACATATTTTAAAGAAATGTATATTTCATCACATATGTTGTGAACATTTTCTCACTTTTTGAAGTTTTTTCTGGTACCTAAGATGAATTCTACAATTTTCACCATACAAATACATGTTTATTTTTGCCCACAGCTATTATCCACTATCTTTTTCAATATTCTTCTAGATTGGAGCTTCATACTGAAATATCTGCTACCTTTCTGTTGTTGCATTTTGTGGAGAAAGTTATTGATTTTCTGATATTAAATTTTCAACCAGGTATTATAAGTTATAAATAATATTTAAAGTTCCAGATAATGAAATAATATCATTAATCTTAAATTTATACATTATAATTATAAACAAATATTTTTTAATCATATAGTTTATTTATGAATACACTTGTGTAGTAACAGCTTAAGCTTCTGAGAGAACTCTAAAACAAAATTCTCAAGACAAGTGTCCCAGAGATAATCAATGCTATCTTTTTTTTAGAACACAAGATTGTTACATTTAAATATAGACATAAAAAGGGCGGTGCCTGGGCTCTAAGGAGTAGGGCGCAGGCCCCATATGCTGGAGGTGGCGGGTTCAAGCCCAGCCCCGGCCAAAAATTGCAAAAAAATAAAAAAAAAACCTGAAAAAAAGTAAATGTAGACATAAATTTAGAAATATATAATTCTCTGTACACATATAAATATAGCATTCTATATGTATTATTTAATATTAACATTTCTCTCCACATGTAATTAAACATAATGTTAATGTGTCTAGATTTTGTGCCATTTTTATTAAAGGTATTAATTTACCAATTTCTGTTGATGGACATTTAGATTGTTTTTAATGTAAATAATCTGAGGGGTCATCTCTTTTCAGGCCTACATGACATAAATAATGTTATCCCCCACCCATCCTCATCCCACCCCAATTAATATGATGTAAATATTCTTGATCTGGGTGCTCATTTTGAATTTTAAAAGATATTTCCAAATTTTCTTTTTTTTTTTTTTCGCTGTTTTTTGAGACAGAATCCTACTGTGTCACCCTGGGTAAAGTGCTGGTATCAGAGCTCACAAGAATCTCAAACAATTGGGCTCAAGGGATCATCTTGCCTTAGTCTCCAGAGTAGCTGGGACCACAGGCACCCATCTCAGTGCCCAGCTAGTGGTTCCCATTTTCAGTTGAGGTGGGGTCATGCTCTTGCTTAGAGGACCCTCAAACTCCTGTGTTCAGGCCATCCACCCACCTCAGCCTCCAGATGCCAAACTGTCTTTTCAAATACCTAGTTACACACAGAAAAGCATAGAGGGTTTTGTTAATTATTTAGTAATGCATCGCCTCTTGGGAAGGATTCTGTCCTCACCTAATTTGGGGGAAGGACAGGTGACCCAGCTGGCCAGTCGGAGCATTGCCCCCAGTTTGGACACACTCTCTGGTGTGCAGTTAGGCAGCAGGGAAGATCAAATAGATCTCAGGCGATCCTGGGGATGCTGCCCAAGGAAGATCCTCCTGCCTTCTCTGAGATTACAAATCATCGTTTAATGGAATCCTGGAATCACTGGTTGGTATAGTTTTTACCAGGTAAAGAAAGTTTACTGGAGAATTCAGCTGAAGTAAAAGAATATAGGCCTGAAAAATGAAGAGAGATACACAGAATTTATCATATCCTTGGACTCCCTGGAGAGGTCAATCCTAATTCTATCTCTTGGCTTCCTGACTACACATGCCAATAAAATCACAGTTTTTTTTTTTTTTGTTGTTGTTGTTTTGTTATTTTGACTAAGTTTTGATTCAGATTCTGTCCTTGGAGTTCTGTCAGTCCAGACTAACATAACCATTGGACCGTGAAAAAAGAGAGCAGAAAGCGGCCCTCCACGTCCAGTGGGCGAGTGACGCAAGGGGGAGAGGGCATTATTTTCTGTTCTTGCCTGGGCCATTTTCAATCTTTGTTAAAGAAAAGCCAAATAGCTACCAGTTTAAACTACTTTTCACAGTCACCCAGAATAAATATTCTTGCCTTCTAAGTTTGTAGATTTAAGAGATAGTAAAAATATGTCAATACTTGAAATGTATTGACTTCTTTTTGCTACATTTAATAAAGTTTTATAGGAAAGAAGTTATAATAAGCCTATGAAGGCATATCTGAAATTCAAGAGACAAAAAATAATATGCAATCAGGATAAATTAAGGCTTTCAGAGTGGTGCAAAATCCGGAATGACTGCGAGCTTTGTAAGGATCAGCTTTGGTGCATTAAAGAAGACGGTGAAGCAGTCTCTCTATTCAAGGGAGACCAGGGCAATAGGTACAAGGACCACTGCTACACGGCCTTGCGGTGAAGCAGGGAGACTGGCTCAGCTCCAACCCAGCAAAGACAAGTGGGGCTTTGTAACCATGGAGCTGAGGGGGTGAGCAGATAGAAAACTATTACCAGGAGACACCATGGATAAGGAACTTGTGGCTAAAGAGCCTGGACAGGATTCTTTCCTGAGGCAGGCCAGGGAGATAATGCACATAGGTCATTAGATACCAAGGATGGGAGATTTTTGCTAAATGGACTTAGCTGGATTCTTGCCCAATCTGGATTCTGCAGGGAAAGAGGGGGAAACTGAGTCAACCTCAGGACTCAGAGGAACCTAAATAAAATGTTGAGCAAAGGAGAGAGTCTTTCCTATTTGAAAGATACGATTACTTTCTTTCCTCCCACCCCCTTCTCTACCCCTGACTCTCCCCCATCCCCCACCTGCCACCGCCCCCAACCCTGGCCCATAATAATAGTGCCTAGACTCAGGAAGGCAGGAGGAGACAGGATAACCAAGCAGAGCCAAGTCTTCCTGGGGCCCAGCTCATCCCCACACCTCTTCCTCACTGCGGTGTGAGGCAACCCACTGGGGTGTCTTGTGCTGCTAACGGAAGTGCCCTGTGCTTTTAGAAAACAGTTTCCCAAGTGAGGCTACAAGGTCAGGGTGACAAGGACAGAATCTGAAAGCAGGTGCTCCCGGGCAGAAGGTCCCGTTCTGGCATCTAGATCAGGAGTCGGTGAAGCTTTTCCGTGAAGGGCCAGTTGGGAGAGAGCGTAACCTTCCTGTGTCCCAGGTCTTTGTGGCAACTCAGCTGCCGGACCCGAAAACCAGCCACAGATGGCACATGAGTGAAGGAGGTCGTGTTCCAATAAAACTCTGCGCATGGACGCTGCAATTCACACTGAGTGCCTTTTATGTGGTACAACATATCCTTTCTCTTCTGATTTAAAAAAAAAAAGTTTATGTATAAAGTACACATCCATTGATAGGCCACATAGGATAGGGCTCAGGATAGAGTGGGATCAAATATCACTTACAGAACGTGTGTGACCATGGAAACCCCAGTGCAGTGAAGTCAAAGTCTGTGACTCCCCAGTCTCCAACAGAAATCCCTGAGTCTCTGAAACCTACACCAACAGGAGTTGGATTTCTTACTTAGCATCTCCCCTGAAGGAGACAAGCATCTTAACTTACCTATCAGCTGGGGACAGGGGGATGATAGACCACGGAAGGTAACCTCTCATATTGCAGATAACCTCAAATCAGGAAGCGGCCGATTGCTTACAAAAGAAGCCACTTGACTGCACGCTATGGCGTCAAATCTCTGCTCTTTTGCAGCGAGTCCTGGCAACATAATGTGTTATTTCCTCCGCTTGCCTTTTCCTAACTGGCAGTTTTCATTGCCAGTTATTTTGTTTTCTATCTATTATGTGATATTTGGTATTTTTAAAGTAGTTATGTTCATTCTTTGGTTACACATTTTCAGTTTACAAGGAGCCAGTTCTGGAGCGAAGACAAACACAAATCATCCAGTAATCTGAGATCTGGAACTGAATAAAGTAACTGTGAAGTGATATCACCGCACTGTGTAATGTGGAGACACTGCCAATAAAAGCAGGCGTTGCGTGCATTGTGGTTAGCGCACTGAGTGGGCTTGTGTGAGCTGCGGCCAGTGCACTGAGGGTCTCTTGTTTGTGCAACTTTTCCCTGTTGGACCCTCTTCCTTCCCCTGAGCACAGTCAGAAGAGAGTTAGACACTGTTGAACCCACAGTATCATTTCCCCTGTTTGAGCTTCTCATAGGTCTCAGCCGTCTTTTTGTAGCGACATTGTTTCGGACACCATTGCCTCGTGACAGCCAGCTAGACATAGGGGATGGCGGATACAGGTGAAATCCACTTTTCTAAACTTGAACATAGACATGGTGATGTCTGATGTTGAAATGATATGGAATAAAGGATTCACAGAAGGCTGAGACTTGAACAAATTTTCTTTTTCTTCAGAATATTACGTTTCCTAACATGTATACTAAAGTAAAATAGAAATACGTTGCCTTGTTCTCACAAATTATGACTTTATGACTTGAGATTTAAAATCAGGCTCCTTAGAAAATATAAAATGTTTTGATTATAAAATAGATTCTCTATTGCACTATTTTCTGTAATCAGATTCCAGTGAAAATTTCTCATTTTTGTATTTTTCTTTTTCTTGAGATATGTAGTGAAGTCTCATATTTGTGTATTTATGTATACTATGTAACTTAGATTCACTGTAGTACTTTATTGATTTACTACTAAAATATCAGGTTGTAAAGTAAAAGTTTTCTTAACGTCATTTCTGACATTAACCTATCCGAAGATTAGATGATGAACTTTTAGATTCGATTTCTAAAAGTTATGTTTCACAATATAATGAAATATCGGTGGTGCCTATGGTTCAAAGGAGTAGGGCGCTGGCCCCATATGACAGAGGTGGTAGGTTCAAACCCAGCCCTGGCCAAAAACTGCAAAAAAAGAAAAAGAAAAACAAAACAATATAATGAAATATTTAAGACCTTACGTCTTAGGTACCAGTATCTGTGATCTGGCTCCTAACCAAAACAACATCTGCAATGCCTGTTATTATTTTTAGCCTGACTAATAATGAGGAAATGCAGTATTCATACTTTATTCATTTGTAATTTATTCATTTACCATTAATTGGAAAGCTAATATATAATCCTCAAGATAAAACTAGAAATAATAGAGAAAATTCAACCTCCCATGGCATTTGGGTTTAGTGACTAAAAAGTCCGATGGGAAGATACTGTCATTCTGTGCTACAGGGGAGATGTTTAAGTTGCACAGACAGCTCTTAACTGAAGGAGGAACTCAGATATCTGTCACTTAAAAAGTGCTCTTAAAATGGTTCATCTTGGGAGTACCTTGTGATGGTGTTAGGTTGGTGGGCACAGAGGTAAAGTAAACATTTGGAGAATGTAAAAGCAAATGCCTGACATTTTTTTTAGCATCCCAGTTCAGGCAATGGATGGGGGGTGGCGGTCTCTCTTTTCATTCCAAATGTGATAGATACTCTGCTTGGAGTTTGGCCAACTTGGAGAGAGTTTCTCTCCTGCTATCTCCAGGGTAACCCTAAATGGATGGACCATGATGAATCAAAGCATTTTAGGTGGTTCAAAGTTACCTCGAAGAGCCATCTGTAATTTAGACTCGTTTTTTTTTTTTCTTTAGTCAGCTATTTACAGAAACCTTTGCATGAGGCTGTACCTGTTAGTCAGATGGTCCTGCTGACCATAAAGGGCAGAGCCAGGAAAGTCAGAACCACTTGGCATTCACTGCCTTGTACTTCCAAGACCCCTTGAGCCAGTTCCCGTTTGCCACTTATACTTGGAGATGGATTGCTATGTGCACATTCAATTTTACATCCCGGGGCTCAGGTGACCCCTCGTTCATACCAGGCATGCCAGCTTGTACCACCTGTCGGTGGTCCTATTCTTCCCCAGAACACTACGATAAGGCAGAAGGTGCTGCTCAAGAGGAAGGCACGTATCTGCGGAGTATGTTGTAGCTTTGCTGCACGAGGCTGCGATCTGCACCGTGAGTCCCATACAGGGCTCTGCGCAGAGCCTCCATGGCATTGATATCTGCGCTGACACTCCAGCCTCGTTACCTCTGCTGAGAGCGGCACCCGGCTCAGCAGCTGCACAGCTCTGCACCTGCTGCAGATGGGCCTCTGCTCTGGGCCTCCTCAACTGCAGTCTGTGTCTTAGTTAACGTGTCAGAAAGACACATTCAAAAGCGGTAAATGTGTTTACAGTACTTCTCTTCACAGAAACCAGAGTTGATGCGACTCTGAGGCAAACAGTGAAAAAGGTGCTGTTTTCCCTTTTTGGTGAACCTCGACTACTGCTGGCGGCCGTTGTCCACTGTTGCAGAGAGGAAGCCACTTACCAGACCTGCAGGTGCACGCCAAACAGGAGGGACTGTTTGCATTTTTCTTTTCTGGTAAGGACATCATTTAGCATCAAAGTTATAGTTAAACTCATTTGTCTCTGCCATAATCTTTTGCTATTCTATAAAAGTATCAAGTTTGCATCTAGGTCACTGGTGAGTATAATAAGAATGTCACAGAAAGTGTCAATTTCAATCATTGACTTACATTTTTACTGTGAGTGCTGCATAGTTACATCGTGAAAATATTTGACACGTTGTATTTTCTTTTTGATTCAACATTAAATATTTTCTAAATTTTCTTTCTTCTTCTCTGATGATTGAGTTATTTCACATACGACTTTGTTAAATTTTCAAGCATGAGGAGATTTTCCAGATTCACTTCTGTCATTGCTTTCTGATTTAACTTCACTGTGGCCAGAGACCATACTTGTGTGATGTTTTTTTCTTTTCGGAGCTTTACTGTGGTATAACAGATACACAAAAAAATTATACCTATTTCAAGTGTATACCTTTATAAGTCAGCTTATATACCTGGTTATTATAATTCTCTTCTGATGAGGCTCCTTTTTGGTAAATATTCAGCGGGCATACAAACATCTTCACACTTTGTGCTTATGGGGAGAATTTAGTTCACATACCTGTTCTCCAAGCATCCTTGCCAGCATTTTTTTAAAAAAATAAACTGGCTATTTTATGATAGTTTTATGTTTACAAAGGAGTGGTAAAGATAGTAGAGAAAATTCTGTTATACTCCCCATGCCATCTTTCCTTATACAACAAAATCTCTGTTGGCTTGATAACCCAAGAAATTGTAACAAACTGGTCAACATATGGACGTGGTCAAGATAAGGAACCAGGGTTATTGTGCCGATACGGACATGTAGTATATGTCCAGTCTATGAAAATTAGGAGGTGGTCAGCTACAAAGGTTCTTCTGTTTATAATATCGTTCACTAGTATGGAATACTTATTATAATTATTGAACCAATACTGACAAATTTTCATTAATGGAGATTAATACATTATTCAGATTTCCTCATTTTTACCTAAATCCTCTTTTCTGTTTCAGGACCCCAGCAGGATAGCATCTTGCATTAACTTAGCTCATCTCCTCAGGCATCTCTTGGCCATGACAGTTTTTCAGACTTTTCTTGTTTTTAATGACCTTGATGGGTCTAACCAAACCATGACCTCCTCTATATGTTGGCCAGTTTGTTATAGTCCCTTGGGTGATGAGCCACAGAGGTTCTGTTGTAATCTTTAAGCACTTTTTGTTCTTATTATTTACTTACAGACATTTTTCCTTAACAAGTCAGTTTTAGGGGTAACATGTCAATAGTTCTGACGTGTATTGGGCTGGCTAGGGAAGCAAATACGAGGCTGCAAAGTTCTATTGGGGATGAAGATTACTGGAGAAGGAAATATGATACCAGAGGAAAAATGAATATGATATTTTTTATATTTTTATAACAAATGTAAGTTTTCTTTTGTGTTACCAAAACAAGTGATCTAAATGTAGTATTGCATATATTGCATGGGAAGCACACTCTGGAATTTTTTGGCAAAATAAATATAAATTTCACAGCATCACAACTATTTTTCTTTCTCTTACTTTTTTTTTTTCTTTTTTGAGACAGAGTCTCACTCTGTTGCCCTGGATAGAGTGCCATGGCATCATTATAGCTCATAGCAGCCTCAAATTCTTGGGCTCAAGCAATTCTCCTGCCTCAGCCTACCAAGTAGCTGAGGAGTGCAGGTGCCTGCCATGAGGCCCAGCTATTTTTTTCTATTTTTGGTAGAGGTGAGGTCTTGCTCTTGGGCAGTTGAGTCTCAAACTCCTGAGCTCATGCAATCCACCTGCCTCAGCCTCCCAGAGTACTAGATTATAGGTGAGAGCCACCATCCCTGGCCACAACACAGTTATTTTTAATATAGTATCAAACACAAGTACAATATGGATTTTGTTTTCACAATTCAAATTCTGGGTTAATACCATTTTGTAACCCCCCTCACTGAAAAGTCTCATGACAATTTTCATAATAAAATAATTATCAGAAAATAAGGTGCTGTGCTGGATTTTGTGGAAAATGAAAAGGCAGTCTCACAAATTATTTCTTCCTTTTTCTTTTTGGAGAAGTAAATTGATAATATTGAAGTCCACTGAAATTGGGAAGCTGAATATAGAGAAATTACGTAAAGAACAGATAGTTCTGTGTGGTAAATGTCAAATTCCACTAACAGGAATTGTCAAGTAGGTGGTCGAATATAAAAACTTGATTTCGTAGAAGTCTGAACTTCAGATAAAAATGAGAAGTTGGAAGAAATAAAATTATTGAAATGCTCATAGTATGCATTCTCTCCCTCACCACTTCCATGATTTCTGAGCATGGCATGATTCTGGGGAATAAAAATAAATGGAAAATGGCCTCTCTAATTTTATGATTTATCTACTAGAAAGAAAAACCAAAACCAAAACCTTCTTCATGCACAAAGCACACCATAGTTAATGCATTTGTCAATAACAGGAATTTCATATCCCTGTGGGTCAGTTTAGGGTCTTGTGAAACTTTAAGTTAGCACTTACAAGTAACACTCAATGGGTTCCAGGTACCCCTCAAGGGATTTTGATGGTGTGACAAAATCTTTTTAACAGCCCTCTTAGGTTATTAGTTTATTACCCATCTTGTGTAGAAAAGAAACTTAAGCTACAGACAGGACTTGCCAAAGCTCACAAAGTTAGTGTGAGAGCTGGACTCGGGGCAGATTGGCTGCAGTCTATTAAATATCTTCTGGACCACCGCAATGTAATAGCTCTGAATTTATTCTTCACAAATACCTAAGCAATTTTAATATTATGGACTCTAAAAAGCTTTCTCAATGTTTCTCAATTTTAAAGAGTTTTCAGGCAAACGCATTTGTAGGTTTTTTTTTTTTATTTATTAAATCATAGCTGAGTACATTAGTGCAATCAAAGGGTACAATGTGCTGGTTTCATATATGATCTGAACTATTTTCATCAAACTGATTAACATAGCCTTCATGGCATTTTCTTAGTTATTGTATGAAAACATTTGCATTCTGCATTTAGTAAGTTTCGCCTGTACCCTTCTAAGATGCACCGTAGGTGGGACCACACCAATTACCCTCCCTCCACCTAACCTTCCCCCGACCTCCCCTCCCTTGCCCTTTTCCCATATTTATGAAGGCTATAACCCATCTTTTTTTTTAATGTAAGAAGAATGTATTACAAGAAGCCCAGAGGGACTGAGAATAGCCAGCTGGCCAGTCAGTACTGCTGCCCTTGAGAGAAGCTGTCGGGGTTGGAGGCTGGGCTGCATTTCTTAGAGGCCTGGGCATGGTTTGGAGCATTACTCTGCAGAGGAGAGTGTTGGACGGTGGAGAGCCAAGGAGATGAGGGCAGGGCTGAAAGGAACCCAGTGACATACCTGCTCCTATGCCATAAGCCCTTGTGTCTTCACAGAAGGTGTTACCGTACAAAAGACTGAGTGTGTTTTGTTTTCCTGGGAAACATAAAGAAGACAACGTTAAAAATTCTGGATCTTGTCCAGGTGAAACAGCCTGAATGGGGATTTCAAAACCTAGAGTCAGAGCTATGCAAGGACTCCGTGGAATTTTTAAGAAACCTTCTAGAACATTCCACACAATGTGAGACTTAGTTCACTTTCAGCCCCTTCTCTAAGAGTGACTTGAACAATATCTATGATATGGAAACAGTAACAAACTGATTTAAGATTTTGGCCATGTCACACAAGAATTTAGTGTCAGAGCTAGATCCCGAATGTCCTGAAAAACAGTGCAAAATTACATATATATTTCTGTCTATCTGTCTATCTATGTGTTGTTCTCAGGTACTAAGTGAACTTAGTATTATATATCACTAAAATAAGGGTCTTTTTGTATCAATGGCAATAAATAGATGTCTACCCTTTTACAAAATTGCCATGAAATTAAACAAATATGTTACTGAACATCTTCTTGAATTATTAGAGAAAAATTTAAGAAAATTGCAAAATTCACTCTTTATTTTTTCAAGAAAGATTTTTATAAAGTAACATTTTAAAGAAGACTCACATACGTATCTCAAATATTTCGATTGCATTCATTTTCAAAGCAAGGTATTAAGTAGCCAAGACAATTCAAGTGCTTCTTTCTTTCTTTTTTTTTTTAGTTTTTGGCCGGGGCTGGGCTTGAACCCATCACCTCCAACATATGGGGCCATCACCCTACTCCTTTGAGCCATAGGTGCCGCCCACAGGTGTTTCTTCTTGTAAATTATTTAATGGGATATGAAAGAGAGAAGGAAAGAGGACCAGATTCAGGAACCTTGAAAAATGTGCAACCATGTGCTAGGAATAGGTTTTGCTTATGTACAGACTTACTCAAATCTCTAAAAAAATATTCAGAACTGATTCAAGCTCTGCCTGGGACAGCACCGATGTTGGCGAGTCTTATCTGTTGCATTTTCAAAGCTGCCTTTGAATGCCCAGGTTGTAGTCTCCGTAAGTGCAGAAAGGACAAGAAAATCGCATCCTTTCCGCTGCGCTTACCATCATTTTCTCCCGATGAGTCACTCTGCAGAAGGCAGGCCTGCTGTGATAGCGATTCCAGCACTAAAAGCTGTTGTCGTCACATTTTATTAATGTTCCCCAAGATATTCAGTGATTTCTACACTCCTCTGAAATTGTAAAAAATAAGTTAGCTGAACAGACACACTTCTTGGGGAAAAACTATCAGGTCATTTATTAGCTCTCCAAGTTTAGACAGAAGCATTACTTTGGCAATGACAACCTACAAATTCATAGCTTACGGTTGTAGTTAATACTTATTATGAAGGAATATTTACTGTGGAATACTTTTATTCTAAGGTATGCTAGTATGTCATATTTTATTATCATGACAATTAATAATTCAACCTGAAAATGGTTATTAATTTCTTACGTTCACAGAGTACATACTATATTAAGATTATTATTATTAGAACTAACATAATTAGTATAAGATTAAAGAGCTTAAATATTTAGACAATTTTCTTTGGAATACTGTGATTTACATATTTATTCATTTATTTTTTTGAGACAGAGCCTCAAGCTGTCACCCTGGGTAGAGTGCTGTGGCATCACAGCTCACAGCAACCTCCAATTCCTGGGCTCAAGCGAGTCTCCTGCCTCCGCCTCCCAAGTAGCTAGGACTACAGGCGCCCTCCACAACACCTGGCCATTTTTTGGTTGCAGCCGTCATTGTTTGGTGGGCCCGGGCTGGATTCGAACCTGCCAGCTCAGGTGTACATGGCTGGCGCTTTAGCCTGTTGAGCCACAGGCGCCGAGCCTGGATGCCCTGTTTCTGTGACAGAGGGATGAGGAACAGGAGTCAGTGCCAAAGACTGTGGATAAGGGAGGGAGGGGGGCGGACAGGGAGGCCGCTTGTGAATTTTTGTTGTACTGCTTAACTTTATTAAAAAGGAAAAAGAGAGAGAGAAAAAGGAAAGAAATAAAACTGTTATTCTAAGTTACTTAATTGAGCACATGGAAAATCCAAAAGATTCTACAGATACAAGAATTCATAACTGAATTTAGCAAGATTACCGAATAGAAGCCATTATGCAAACATCACTATATTTCATTATACCAGCAATTAGAAAATTAAGTTTTAGAAATAGAGAACTTTTATAATAACATCAAAACCATCAGCTTTTTAGGAATAAATATTTTTTAAAATGGGCATGACCTCTACTCAGAAACATTATTATTAAAATTAAAGAAGACCTAAATAAATGGCAGTCCAGTTTGTTCCTAGTCAGTGTGCTAGCAAGTTTGTGTGTGTGTGGTTTTTCCAACTGATTCAAAAGTTTATGAAGGGCCAAGAATACCCACTCTGGATTCCTGCCTTTTCAGCCGACAAACAGTCCGCAGTAGAAATGATGACTTGCTCCTCCCTGCCCTTCTGGGGAGGGATGGCTATGACTTTGGTGGTTATGTTGATTTATAATTTTATAAAGGCCAAGAAAAAAAGTTGGAGAGTTTACTCTACCTGACATCCAAATGTAAAAGTTTCCAGAAGGTAATGTACGGGAATATTTTCATGGTTTGGGGGACTGAGGAAGACTTCTTAAAGGAGGTACAGAAAGCACAGCTATAAAGTGTAAAGTCAATACATTGTACCTCATTAAAGTTAAGAACTCTTCATTGAAAGATACCATTATGAGAGTGTAAAAGCAGGCAATAGAGTGAAGAAGATAGTTGCCTCATTTATAACCAGTTAAGGGCTCATGTATAACGGATATATAAAGAAATCCTACAAGTAATAAGAAAAGATAGTCCAGTCTTTTCAGTGGGCAAGGAACTTGAACTAGTGACAAAAAGAAGATATTCAGATGACAAACAAACATGAAAAGATACTTGACCTTATCAGTTATTAGGGAAATGGAAATTAAAACTACCATAAGATACCTCTGCTCACCTGCCAAGGATGACTAAAGTAAGAAAGTGTTGGTGAAGATGTGAAGCAGTTAAACTTTTATATTCTCCGGTGGGAGTGTAGCTGGCACAATCACTTTAGAGAACCATTTAACATTGTCTACTAAAACTGACATATGCATATCCTGTGACCTAGCAGATTCGCTCCGAGATTTGTGTCTAGCAGGAATATAACAAGAGATATGAATGAAAATGTTCCTAGTAGCATTATTCTACTAATGTAAAACTAGAAACAACATAAATGTTCCATCTGCAGTGGAATTGATAAATACATTGTTGATATCCATACAGAGAAATGCTGTATATACAGCAATAAAAATGAACAAGCTATGCAATTGACAGGGATAAATCTTGGAAACATTACATTGCATGAAAGAAGCCGGACACAAAGGGAAATAAATGGTATGAATCCATTTTAGAAAGTTCGTAGACAGACAAAAGCAATTTATAGTGTTAGAACTAAGGTTAGTGTTTAACTATGGGATGGAGGTAGGGTTAATGATTACGAAGTGTTATAAGGGAAGCTTCTGTTTCTTGAGCTTGTAGGGTATAGGTTACATTTCAATATAATGTTATTTTCAAATGAGATACTCTGTGTAAATGCTTAGCATGATGTCTTGCTTATTGAAAATGTTCACTTAACTAGCAGTATTAATGATTTACCATGGCTTAGTGCTCTGCTGTGCCGAGGTCTGTGGCAATGCCATCAAGCAGAACTTTCTGCAGTAGTTACAGTGTGCTGTATTTGTGCTGTCCAGCCCCTAGCCATATAAAAATGTGAAGTTGCTTGGTGTTTTTTTCAGTGTGTGGAAGAAATGTTGAGGCTGACTTCTTATAGTGTCTTTGTGAGGGTGGGTGATGATCGTGGAAAGATTGGTTGGGCAATTTTGAATAGCCTTGAATGGCATTACGAAGCAGTGCTGACTCTATCCATTAGTTCATAGAGAGCCAAGGAAGGTTTAAAACATGTGGGTGTCCTGTTAAGAATCTGTGTTTGGAGAGATTACTCTGGCAGTAGCAAAGACTGTGAACAAGAGGGTGGCCAGACTGAAGGAGGACGAATTGCATCATCAGACAAGAAACAAGGAAGGCTGAATTGAAGCAGTAGAAGTGAAGATGGAGAAGAGTTGGTGAACTTAGTAGACCACAGGTGGGGTGAGCACCCCTTGAGGTTACGGAATGAGGGAGGACTTGTGTGGGACCTGGAGGTTTCTATCTGAATTGACTGTGTGACTGGAGAACTTAGATTTGGGTTCTAGATTAAGGGACTCAAAAGGAAGAACAGGTATTTGAGAGTGGGATGAGTTACAACAGCTTTGCTGAGGTATACATATGCCATACGGTTTATCCACTTAGAGAATACAATTAATGGTTTTACTATGTTCACAGAGTTGTTCCACCATCACCACGGTCAATTTTAGAATGTTTTCATCACTCCATAAAGAAACCTGGTACCCATTAGCAATCATTCTCCATTTCACCACAATTGCTCTCCCTGCCTTGAGCCCCAGACAACCGCTAATCTACTTTCAGTCTCCATGGACACGTCATAAATGAAATCATGTAACCCCTGGTCCTTAGTGAGCAGCTTCTTTCACTTAGCCGACTGTTTTCAAGGTTCATCCAGGGAGAGATCACTTTCTGCCTCGCATTCTACTCACCTCTTTGCAGGGACTACTGTTATATATTCCAGAGCTGTATCTAGCACGTACTTTTTGGTTAAGTAATGACTTAGCAAATATTTGAAACATCATAAGTTAGAAGGTTAATTCATTAACTGTAAAACTAAGTTAACCATGGCGAGCTGTTCCTACCCTGAGGTGTATCTGAATTTGATTTCATGGAATAGGTGGTGGATACATGGGTGATGATGAAAGTTTTGAGATTCATAGAAATCATGAAACGTAAAATCCACACAGACAGAAACAGTGAAGTCCTCTCAGCAGCAACCATAAACCGAGCACGTCGGAACCTGCGTGGGTGAATCAGAAAGGATGCCGACGACTGTGTTTCTTGGAAGTGAAATAATGGACCATAGCATAGTCTGTCTGAAAACTTTGGTAGTGACCCATGTCCCATGCCAGTGTTGACCAGATCCTGGTTCTGTTGTTAATACTTTGTGTGACTTTGAGCAGGCCATTTATACTCCCTGGAGACACTTTGCCTTAACTGAAAATGGGGATAAAATTTCCTACCCAATCTGAAACTGAAGAAAAAAGTAAGATAATTCAACTAGATAGAATTTGGATAGAGTTGGATTCATCCAGATACCTCTGGGAAGAAATGAATAGATGTTTGATTCTGTTACCTAATATTCCTGGGATAGAAGTAGCCCTCTCTAGGCCGGTGCTGTGGCTCGTGCCTGTAATCCTAGCACTCTGGGGGGCTGAGGTGGGTGGATTTCTTGAGCTCATGAGTTTGAGACCCCATCTCTACTAAAAATAGAAAAAACTGAGGCAAGAGGATTGCTCAAAGCCAAGAGTTGGAGGTTGCTGTGAGCTATGACGTCATGACCCAGGGCGACAGCCTGAGACTCTGTCTCAAAAAAAAAAAAAAAGGAAGTAGTCCTCCTTGCAGCCTTTTTTCCGTGGGATATTAGGTGTTTTGTCCCCTTGAGTCTTTTTGGTCCCCAGTGTAAAGGTCTCTGATTTTGTCTGTGGCATACTGTTTCTCTTGTCACCAACCTGAGATGTTTGACCTAGCCCATATTCTCTGAACTTTCTTTTTATAATACTTAAGAAACTTAGTTTTAAGGACATTGACCAGTATACTCCCTACTTGACATAGTTTCTTGTCTTTTTCCTTTGGGTGGCTGAGGCTGGGAGTTAAAGACCAGTCTGGGCAGTATAGTGAGAGCCTGTCTCTACAAAAAATAAGAAAAATTAGCTGGATATAGTGGCATGTGCTTGTAGTCATTGCTACTTGGGAGGTTGAGGTGGAAAGATTGCTTGAGCGTAGGAGTTAGAGGTTGCAGTGAGCTATAATCACTGTATACTCCAGTTAGGTAATAGAGCAAGACCCTATCTCTAAAGAATAATAAATCAATATAAATGAAAAAGGTTTAAACCTACACTAGTCACCTTCCCAAAATGAAATTTATAAATACAGTTCCCTGTTTCAGCCCACTGTTAAATTTGGAGAGTTGTTTATTGCTTTTTTGTAGAAAACATATACTAAATGTATACTGGTGTGCCATGTGTCAAAGTAAATCAAATAGTTCTTGATTTCTAATACCTCATAGGGGTTCAGTGGGAGGATAATCAGCATAGTGTGAAAAGGGCAGTAGCAGAGGGAAGTACCAGTGGTTATGGGAGCAGCTGGAAGAACAGGCTGGGACCGTGTTTTGAAGCACAGGTCCCCTGGCGTTTCTAGACGAACAAGCATAACACAAAAGCAGCCTGATGGAGAGGACCTGGTGAAGTTCACCTTTCTGACTCCCATTTTAGAGAGCAGTCTAAAGCTCAGGAAGGTTCAGGGGCTGCCTCTTAAACACGGATTCTAGATTCGGCTTCTATGTCTGTCCCTTCCCCTCCTGCACGTCTGTGTCCCTTACACGAGGCATAGAAAGGGCCCATGCAGGGAACTAGCGTGTCTTGCCAGTCCCTCTCGTTTAGTTTCTCCTCCTTAATCGAAACTGGAGCTTCAGATTCTGCGTCTGTGTTCAGCCTGCCTCCAGTGTCGGTGCTGCATTGAGGATTCAGGGCTGTAGCAGCGGTGAATATTGCTGATGTCATTGTTTGCCTTATTGGGATTTTGCTCTTTGTTTCACAGGGAGCTGTGATTGGTATAGACGATGAGGACGACAGCACCTTCACAATAACTGTTGATCAGAAAACCTTCCATTTCCAGGGTGAGCTGAAAGAAGAGATTCTTTCTCTTCACAGTCCCAACTGCTTCTTTCCTTGTCTTTTGGGTTGTTTGCTGGATAACTTGAATGGTTTTGCAACTGATCCTGCATGAACGAGTCCACAAGAACGTTCTGGATGAAGTGGTACTGCAGGTTAGGGAGAGATTTGTGTCTGCAGTGGATGCAGATCAATTTGAAACGACCGTGGATCTGGCTGCAATTGGAGATTAAAAATTTAAAGGATAAAAATCAGTGAAGGGAGAGAGTAATGGGCTGCTGCTGCTGCTGGCTTGTGTTTACAGAAGGTTGCTGATCTTCTTTATCGAGGAGTGTGGTTCTGCTTCTCTGCATGAAGAGTCTAAAGACTGATTGCGAAGGTTGCGTTGTTTGTCTGTGTAAAACTCAAAATATAAATCAGATTGAAGCTAGGGGCAGCCTTTGGCTTAAAGGTTTTGCTCTGCTTCAAGAACTACAAGTTTGCATTCATTTCATCTATATTTTTGTTCTGTCTCCCAGCCATCATTTCTCTGCTATTACCCTTTTTATAGTTAAAAACACCAATGCCATCTGCCACTGCTATGTTTCGACATTGCATGCTATGGTTCACCGGTAGAAAGGGTAAGGCACTGGATGCTCGTTCTCATTTCATTTTGCTTTGAAAACTCTAAACCAGCAAATAAAAGTCAATTTTAATGATCCTGTCCTAAAATACCTTGCACCTGTTATAGGAGTATTTATTAGTTTTAGTACTAATGTTCTTGTTATTGCCTTTCTAGAATAATCTCTATTTTCTAAGAAACTTAGAAATTGAAAAGATTTGGAGAGATTAGCACTTTTTCTGAACCACAAGTAACAATGCAGTGTTATAGATGCTAGGTATATCCAGATAAATAAATACTAAATAAGTTTATTTCTTAGAAATGCTTTTGTTATAATGTCTAACAGTGACCAGATATATATTAGATGAGGTGTTCAGACAGCTGTTGTCCTTCTCGGCTAGAGTAGCATATTGTAGTTGTTTTTCTTCATTGTCTTGCTTAAGAAATTGACACATAGAAATGAACGCTGTAGGTTATATACCCACATGTAATCAAGGTAAACCAATGTACTCGATAGTGGTATCTCTAGTTCTTCCTCTTGCTTATCCTTACAATATTTACTGTATTTGGTAATATTTATTCAGAGCTGCTTAAATAATGATGCTTTCTAAAATTTTTACTATATTTAACTTCATAAAATATTTTTAATCCTATTATGAAAGCCCTAGAGTCTTTACTTTTAGGTTAGATTATATAATGAATGCTGCTTGTAAACCAAAACAAATAATCTCCTTACCCAGAAGTCTTTACTTGAATAAAATTAAATACTTTAATGCATTTAAAGAAGAGTTGCTGGAAGCAGGTGAAAGCTGCAGTATGGAATCCTCTCCTCTGCAGTTACTGAGGCGATATCGCTCTTGGACTTTGAGAAGCTATACAATTTGCAGGTTTAAAAGAGAAGAGACTTAGACTTCTACAACAAAGCCTCCTCAACCTTCTGATTTACCTGTAAATTATTTATTTCTTCTTTTTTTAAATTTATCTCTTTAACATCCTCATGTTTATGAGGCTTGCTTATAAAATAAGAAATTGCCCTAATGAATTATTTAAATGGTAAAAATAGATTCCTAGTTCTGAGTTTGTCAGATCAATTAGTTTATTTTCTACTCTAGTGGTTATGGGAGTCTTAGGCAACATGAGATCTAGCTTTTGCAAAGAACTCAGTAAGACCGTATTTGGGGTTTTGTGGGGCAATATTGAGAATTATTTCACGTTCATAGGTCCTTGATCATAAGAAAAATCTCTGCAAATTTGAAAAAGTTCTCAAAGTCTAATCTTAAATCTTGATTAGAATTAAAAGCAAATTATGGCTGATAGATATTTATGTATTTTTTAATGTGCTGAAGTTTTAATTTAATATGCTAGAATTTTTTTAAAACAAATCTGCTGACAGAGGGAAAGCCAGACTTTGTTCAGATACATTCATTTATTCATTCAGCATCTATTTTAGATATTATTCTGGGGATACCAGTGGTATACAAAGTAGATAACCCTCCTTGCACTTTGGGTCATCTGTTCTTGTAGAAGAGAAAGCCAACAAACAAGATAAATTAGTAAAATATCAGTCAATAAGAGAATGATAAAAAAAAAATTAAGCTGGAAAGAAGAAAATGAAATTGAAGTGAGGTTGTATGTTTGGCGGTGGCAGGGGGTTGGGAGGGTAGGGTGGGGAGGTATTGAAACTTTAGATAGGTGGCCAGGAAAGATTCAGTGAAATGCATCTTAGGGAACAAGGTGTATTCTGGTGGTGTTGGGGAGGGACAGAGGTGGGTGCATCATTCCAGGTAGAGGTAGTAATAAATGCAGAGTGTGTGCTGCCATGTTTGAAGAACAGCAAGGAGGCCAGCTCTGGTTAGAGTGCAGATAAACATGGGGGAGCAGTGGAGGAGGAGGTCCAAGATGTGACAGGACCTTTTGCTAATGTGAAGCTTTATAAGGGTATTGAATTTGACTGAGATTAGAAGCCAGAAGAGGGTTGTGAACAGAGAGGTGACATGGTGTGATTTATGCTTTAACAGGCTCCCTGTAGCCACTGTTTGAGAATAAATTCAGAAGGGCAAACACCAAAGCCGGGAGACTATTGTAAACCAGAAGAGAGTGTTGATGGCTCCCACGTGGTAGCAGCAGAGGGAGGGAGATAGTGAGAAGTGGTTGAATTGTATGTACATATTTAATCAACTTATTGAGGTATAATTAACATAGAGTATAATGTATAAATTATACAGTTCAATGAGATTTGATAAATTTATTTACTCACAACTGCCACCACAATCATTATTCCAGAAGATTCCCTATCCCCAGCTTCTGGTCTCAGGCAACCACTGATCTGCTTTCTATCACCACAGATTCAATTTTTCAGTTGGAGAGTTTCACATATATGAAATTATACTCTGTCTCCAAATAATGTACAGTACAGTATGTACTCTTTTTATCTGGCTGTATTTTAGTTCAGCATGTTGTTTTTAAGATTCATGTTGTTGCTTATGTTAGTTGTTCTTTTTATATTCCTAAGTAATATTCTATTGTAATTTTTTTGTTTTTTTGAGACAGTCTTACTTTGTCGCCCTCAGTAGAGTGCTGTGGCGTCATAGCTCACAGCAACCTCCAACTCTTGGGCTTAAGCGATTCTGTTGCCTCAGTCTCCCAAGTAGCTGGGACTACAGGTGCCCAGCTATTTTTTGTTGTAATTCTCACTGCTGTTTTTAGCTGGCTGGGCCCGGGTTCAAACCCACCACCCTCGGTATATGGGGTCGGCGCCCTACCCACTGAGTCACAGGCGCTGCCCTCTATTGTAATTTTTAATTGCAATTTTTAACGGTTGTATTTTTTTTTAACGTTGAGCTGTAGCATATGACAGATAAATCTAGGTTGGCACCAAAATTTTTGGCTTGAGTTACAGGAATGGGTTCCTGTTAACTGTGGTGGAAGATTATATGAGGAAGGAGGACTGGGTCAGGAACTTAGCTTACTAAACAATTTTTTTTTTGAGACAGAATTTCATTCTGTTTCCCTTGGTAGAGTGCCGTGGTATCCTCATAGCTCACAGCAACCTCAAACTCTTGGACTCAAGCAATCCTCTTGCCTCGGCCTCCTAAGTAGCTAGGATGACAGGTGCCTGCCACCACACCTGGCTAATTTGTCTATTTTAGTAGTGACGGGGTCTCGCTCTTGTCTGGTCTCAAACTCCTGAGCTCAAGAGCTCCATCCACCTCAGCTTCTCAGAGTGCTAGGATTATAGGTGCAAGCTACTGTGCCCAGCCACTAAGTTTTACATGTCCACCAAATATCCAAAGGGAGATGTCAGGTAGGCAGTTGGAGTGTAGAGTTCAGGAGAAAAGTTCAGGCTGGAGAAATGAATTTGAGAGTCGTTGGCACTCCTATGGTATTTAAAGCCACGGGGATTTGTGAATTTCGCATAGACAGAAGAGGTCCAAGTACCGAGCCCTCGGACACTTGAACTTTTACTTGGAAGGCATGAGATGATAAAACCAGCAAAAGAGATTGAGAAGAAGCGACCAAAAAGGAAGGGAAAAACTAAGTGAATGTGGTATCCTGCAAGCCAAGAGAAGAAATGTATCCCGGAGGAGGAGAAAGGGATTCATAGCTGTGTCAGAAGCTGCTGGCAGGCCAAGTAAGATGAGAAGGAGGGGATTCTCACCTTTAAAAAGGAGGGATTTACTTGTGACCTTGAGAAAAGCAGTTTTAAGATAGGAGTCTAGACAGTGCTTTCAAGTGTTATTTTTGAGACAGTCTCACTTGTCCCTTCTGTGGGTGCTGTAGAGTCAGCTCACAGCAATCTCAAACTCTTGGGCTCAAGTGATCCTCTTGCCTCAGCCTCCCAAGTACCTAAGACTGTGCCCCTACACCCGGCTAGTTTTTCTATTTTTAGTAGAGTCAGGGTCTCACTTTGGCTTAGGCTGGTCTTAAGCTCCTGAGCTCAAGCAATCCACCTGCCTCAGCCTCCCAGAGTGCTAGAATTATAGGTGTGAGCCACTGTGCCTGCTTTCAAGTTCTGTTGTATATAGAGGGAAGGGGAGAAATAAAGGAGTAGCTGGAGGCAGAAATAGGAGCAAGGGAGTTTTATTTTATTTTTTTTTAGAATAAAAGAAATAATAGCATTTTTCTGTGTTGTTGGCAGTGATTCAGTAAACAGGGAGAAAGAGAGAGAAGAGAGAAAGGGGAGAGTTGTTGGATCAGTGTGCTCAAGTGGGAAGATGTGCATTAGGGTGAGACCTGATGCGCAGCTGGGGACGTTGTCTTTGGCTAGGAGTGTGGACAGCTCATCCATAGTAACGTGGCTGTGATTGTAGGTGTGGCCCTGGATGGATTCAAGCAGCAGTAATGGGAAGGAAAAGGGAATTGGAGATTTTAAAAAAGCTATAAGAAATGGTGATTGCTTAGAAATGGGAGATGAGAGAACTAGAGTAAATAGGATGATATGCGTGGCTTGGCTAACTGTTAGATGTTTTCAATATGTGAAACAGATTCCAAGAGGACAGAGGTGGTGAAGGACCGCAGTGTTTTGAGTATCTATCTCTGGGATACATACTTGATGGTAATTGGATTTGATTTCAGTCTGGGTTAGAAATGAAGATTTGAGGTCATTAGCATGTTGCTGGTAGATAGAACTAGAAACTGAAAATTTAAATGTCCAAGGGCTAGGCAGGTAAGTACAGTCACGTGCTGAATAAGGACTTTTTTTTTTTTTTTTTGAGACAGAGTCTCATTTTGTCACCCTCGGTAGGGTGCTATGGCATCATAGCTCACAGCAACCTCAAACTCTTGGGCTCAAGCTATTCTCTTGCCTCAGCTTCCCGAGTAGCTGGGACTATAGGCACCCACCACAACGCCTGGCTATTTTTTTAGAGATGGGGGAGGGGTGTCTTGCTCTTGCTCAGGCTGGTCTCGAACCTGTGAGTAATCCACCTGCCTCGGCCTCCCAGAGTGCTAGGATTATAGGTGTGAGCCGGTACACCCAGTCTGAATGAGGACATTTTGGTCAACAGTGGGCCACACACATCAGAGAAGGCGTACTTCACATGAGGTTGGACAATTTCAGTCTGTGAACTCATCCTAGAAAAATCCTACTCATCCTACTACCTACCTCATTGCTGAATATCACTGTGGTCGCCTTTGAAGTACTCCCCTTGGGAAGCTGTGCTCCTTGCCAGTGCTTAGTCCTCCCTTCAAAGCACTTTTTCTTCAGACCTTGTATGATAACAGCTCTGATGGTTATTCCAGAAAAAGAGTTCCAAAAGTGCTTTTGTCTGCTTTGTCAAAGATCACATGACAATATGAGGATGGTTTTATATCTGGGTTCTCAGTTCTCATCCATTGGTCCATGTCTCTGTTCTTGTGCCAGTACTATGCTGTTTTGGTTTCTACAGCCCTGTAGTACAGCTTGAAGTCTAGTAGATTGATGCCTCCAGATTTGTTCTTTCTGCGTAAGGTCGCTTTGACTGTGGGGCATGTTTTCTGTTTCCATATGAAGTGTGGAAATATTTTTTCTAGATCTGTGAAAAATGATGTTGATATTTTAATGGAGATTGCACTGAATTTATGAATCACTTTGGATAGTATAGATATTTTAACAATGTTGATTCAGCTGATCCATGAGCATGGTAATTGTTTTTCCATTTGTTTACCTCTTCTGCCGTTTCCTTCCCCGGTGTTTTGTAGTTCTCCCTATAGAGGTCTTTCACCTCCTGGGTTAATTATATTCCTAAGTATTTTATTTTTTTTTTTAAGTTTTATTTATTTTATTTTATTTTAAGACACAGTTTCGCATTGTTACCCTCGGTAGAGTGCCGTGGCGTCACAGCTAACAGCAACCTCTAACTCTTGAACTTAAGTGATTCTCTTGCCTCAGCCTCCCAAGTAGCTGGGACTACAGGTGCCCACCACAATGCCTGGCTATTTTTTGGTTGCAGTTGTCATTGTTGTTTAGCTGACCTGGGCCAGATTTGAACCCTCCAGCCTGAGTGTAGGTGGCCGGTGCCCTACTGACTGAGCTCTGGGGGGCCGCCCTAAGTATTTTATTTTCTTTGTTGCTGTCATGAAAGGTATCAAGTCTTTGATTTGATTTTTACCTTAACTGTCGTTGGCGGATAAAAATGCTACTGATTTGTTGATTTCGTAATCTGAGACTTTGCTCAATTTATTTGTCCATTCTAGGACTCTCTTGGCAGAATCTTTGGTGCTTTCTAGATATAAGATCATGTCATCAGCAAAGAGGAATAGTTTGACCTTCAAAAATGATATATATTGTAATGTGTTTATTTCTTGTTAGATAGCTTGTTCATTCCTTTGTCCACTTTTTTTCTTGTTGGAACATTTATTTATTTATTTTGCCTTTTTGAAAGGGAATAGTCTTATACTTATTCATTAGAGAAATTGCTGACATATATTAAGTAATCTTTTTTTTCAGTTTGGAATGCGTAGCTTGGAAGGTTTCAGTGTGAAAATTAAATGAAAGAAAAGCATTTCCCTTTGGTGTGCATACAGTGTGTACCCCAAAATATGAAAGACTTGCATGGTAGAGGAGGGTGCATTCTTACCACATATTATAAAGTCCTTCATGTTTGCCCTTTAGAAATGAGATTTATTCATATAGTTTATTACTTAATGGGCCAAATTCTAGTGATTGTCTCTTTGATGCTATTTACCATTTTCAGCATGCCGGAAGGTCAGAGAGTCACACATTGACCTGTACTCTCTTTAATTTTATTCTTCCCTCAATTATGTTTGATAGGCTTATTTTTTTTATTACTCCCATTGCTACTTTAATTTTTTTGTTTTTCTGCTAATTAAAAGAATGGCAGTACAGTCATGGAAAACGGGACGGTGGTTTCTCAAAAAATTAAAACTAGAAGCACTCTGGGAGGCCGAGGTGGGTGGATCTCTTGAGCTCATGAGTTTGAGACCAGCCTGAGCAAGAGTGAGACCCTGTCTCTAAAAATAGCCAGGCGTTGTGGCGGGCACCTGTTGTCCCAGCTACTTGGGAGGCGGAGGCAAGAGAATCACTGGAGCCCAAGAGCTGGAGGTTGCTGTGAGCTATGACACTATGGCACTCTACTGAAGGCTACAAAGTGAGTCTCCATCTCAAAAAAAAATAAATAAATAAAAATTAAACTAGAACTAACCATACGATCCAGCAGTTGCACGCTGGGTGTATGGTGATGCCTCAGTATCCGTGGGGGATTATTTCCAGGATACCACCATCCTCCGCCAAACACCAAAATCTGCAGATGCCCATATCCGTTACATTAAATGGCATAGTATTTGCATAATCTATGCACATCCTCCTGTACACTTTAAATTACCTCTAGGTTACTTGTTAGTATCCAATAAAATGTACATGTGTATAAATGGTTGTTATACTGTATCTTAAAAATTCGGACAGGCGCAGTGGGTCTCACTTATAATCCTATCACTAGGAGCCTGAGGCAGGAGGATCATTTGAAGTCAGCAGTTCAAGAGTAGCCTGAGCAAAAGTGAGACCCCCATCTCTAGCAAAAATAGAAAAAATAATGGCTCGGCACCTGTAGCTCAGTGGTTAGGGCACTGGCCACATACACTGAGGCAGGCAGGTTAGAACCTGGCCCAGGCCTACTAGACAACAATGACAGCTGCAACAAAACATAGCTGGAGCTTGGAACCCGTAGCTCAGTGAGTAGGGTGCCAGGCAAGGCTGGCAGGTTCCAGCCCGGCCCGTGCCTGCTAAGCAACAGTGACAGCTGCAACCAAAAAATAGCCGGGCGTGTGGCAGCCGCCTGTAGTCCCAGCTACTTGGGAGGCTGAGGCAAGAGAATTGCTTACGCCCAAGACTTTGAGGTTGCTGTGAGCTGTGACGCTACAGAACTCTAGGGAGAGTGACAAAGTGAGACTGTCTCAAAAAAAAAAAAAATAGCTGGGCTTTGTGGTGGGTGCCAGTAGTCCCAGCTATTTGGGAGGCTGAGGCAATAGAATCGCTTAAGCCCAAGAGTTGGAGGTTACTGTGAGTTGTGATGCCACGGCACTCTACCAAGGGACATAGTGAGACTCTGTCTCAAAAAAAAAAAAACAAATTAGCCAAGCATGGTGGCACATGCCTGTAGTCTCAGTTACTTGGTTGGGTAGTGGGGCAGGAGGATCACTTGAGCCCAGGAGTTGAGGTTGCTGTGAGGTATGATGATGCCACTGCACTGCAGCCTGGGCAACAGAGCAAGACACTGTGTTGGAGCCGTGACGCTAGGTTGCCGGCCCCGGCCCGTGAAACTGTCAGTACGCGAACCGCTTGGGATATGGCTACCTAGAAGTGCCGAGGAACCCATTGTCTCAGTCAGGTAAGGGTCCCCATCAGGAGGAGCCAATTGTCTCAGGTCAGAGGTGCCAGAGCGCCTTAAGGGTGCAGCAGTTAGTCTTAGTAGGAGCCGTCTTGACTAGCTTCTCTCAGGGCTCTTTATAGAAGTGATCTGGTGGCCGTTTACATCACAGGTGTGGAGACTACCGAGCAATGATGTATGTTGTCTTGTGCTCTTTAACGAGAGACCAATCCCTTCCCCATTCCCTTATTACCAACGTGTTTCTTTTCAGGTGTCTCCTACACACTGTCTCAAAAAAATTTTTGTATTTTAAGTATTTTTTTAACCAAAGTTGGTTAAATCCTTATAAGTGGAAACTACAAATACAGAGGGCTGACACATATCCAAAGGAAATGAAATCAGTGTGTTGGGGAGGTACCTGCATTCCCATGTTCACTGCAGCTTTATTCCCAGCAGCTGAGAAACAATCAACCTAAGGATCTATCAACAAACGAATGAATAAAGAATGGAATACTACTTAGCTTAAAAAGAGGAAATTCTGTTGTTTCCTCTTCATGCAACAACGTGCATGAACTTGGATAACGTTATGTTTGGTGAATGAAGCCCAGAACGACAGATGATCTCACTTTAATGTGGACTCTAAAGGAGGTGAACGCATAGAAGCTGAGCGTAGAATGGAGCTAAAGCATAGTAGTGTTGGGGATGTTGGTTAAAGGGTACAAAGTTTCAGTTGGAAGGAATAACAAGAAGTCTATTGTACAACATAGTGACTATAGTTAATAACAATGTATTACATTCTTGCAAATTGGTAAGGAAGTAGACTTTAAGGGTTCTTACATGAAAAAGAATCATTAGCTTGATTCAGCCA
The DNA here is from genome assembly GCA_963574655.1 of Perodicticus potto. Classification (NCBI taxonomy): domain Eukaryota; kingdom Metazoa; phylum Chordata; class Mammalia; order Primates; family Lorisidae; genus Perodicticus; species Perodicticus potto. The sequence continues at coordinate 48,193 of CAUYRH010046012.1, forward strand.
TTCCAAAATGTGTACATATTTCTAAACAACGTATGGTGCACAATGAATATTAATATATACATTTGTTGTAAATTAAGAAAATAATTTTATTCTCGGGTGTGAATGGGGAAAAATAAAAAAAAGAAGAGAAGTTTTCAAAGAATAGTAGAATAGAATGCAAAAATATATTCCAGTAGTTACATGGGCACACTGTTCAGATGGAGATGCTGCTGCTGTAAGAAGTGGACTGTTGTCTGGCAATTTTCACACAATGTGATGGCAAAAAGTGCCCATTTGTTGCCCTATGTAAGAAAATTCAAACTTTTCTCTGAGGAGTTATTGTTCAAGAAAATGTAGTTTCTCTGAAAGTTGAATAGTCAAGCCCTGCTAATGTAAGATGGAATCTCAGACCTCAAGAAACTTTAGGGGCATGAAACTACATAAGGGACATTTCAGCATTAAATTGTGTGCACTTAAGGATAATAGCAGTCAGGGAAAAGGAAGAATGATGAATGGAGTCCAAACGTGAGACAGAAAAAGGTACAGTTGCGGCTCGGCGCCTATGGCTCAATGGGCTAAGGCGCCAGCCACATACACCTGAGCTGGTGGGTTCAAATCCAGCCCGGGCCCGCCAAACAATAATGACGGCTGCAACCAAAAAATGGCCGGGCGTTGTGGCGGGCGCCTGTAGTCCCAGCCACTTGGGAGGCAGAGGCAGGAGACTCGCTTGAGCTCAGGAATTGGAGGTTGCTGTGAGCTGTGATGCCACAGCACTCTATCCAGGGTGACAGCTTGAGGCTCTGTCTCAAAAAAAAAAAAGTACAGGTGCTCTAGTTGAAGTGAGAGTGTTATAGAGGGTTAAAGGCCTTCAGTCCTGCCCCAGGCAGCACTTAGGCTTTAGGAAAATACTAGTCTTCAAATTGTTTCATCCATTCATTCTTTTCATTCATTCATTTTTATTAAGTAGCCAAATATTTGAGTGCTTTCATTATACACCAGGCACCAGGCTAGTTTGTGAGTGATGAGCAAAGCAAAGTGCCTGTTCCCAAGGGATTCACATCCTTCTACAGGAGGCTGTGTGTTCACAACTTCAGGTAGTTTCACAATATCCCTGAGTTAAGGCTCTGGTAATTCTGGTAATGGCTGGACTTTACTCACCCTTGTTTTTAGAGTACCTACTAAGTGGTGAATTCTTCAAGAAAATGCTGACTTCTTCCAAGCTGTCTTTGTCTTTTCATTAAGTATTACACAGGCATTCATTCTCATGATCACAATGCTTTCATTAATGTACTCCATGCATAACATCAATCCACTTTATAAATTAAAGTGCTTCATCATTACATTTTCTTTCTTTTTTTTGGAGACAGAGCTTTTCTCTGTTGCCCAGGAGAGTATGCCATGGCCTTAGCTCACAGCAACCTCAAACTCTTGGGCTCAGGTGATCCTCCTGCCTCTGCCTCCCAAGTAGCTGGTACTACAGACATGTGCCACAACACCCTTAGGTGGAGATCAGGTCTTGTTCTTACTCAGGCTGGTCTTGAACTTGTGAGCTCAAGTGAACCTCTAACCCCAGCCTCCCAGAGTGCTAAGATTATAGTTGTGAGCCAGTACGCCTGGCTGCATTTTCTTAATATTAAATTTGGAGAACCCTAAGAGATTTTGAATACCCTGGACGAAAGAAATCAAATTCAAATAAATGATAAGAAAACTTTGTCTTTGCTGGGTTACTGGCTTTAATGAGAACGTGTGTTTTGGCTGACTGCCTCGAGTGCAGAATTAGGGGCTCATACACACATACGAGAATTGAGGTGAGTCCCTGAATATGGATGATTCAAGTCAAGCGGAAATGGCTGTCAGTCGGATACTTTTTCCTTAGATGGGATGTTTGGACATTTTTCTGGAGAAGGTTAATGTAATACAGTAGAACCGACATGCACCACATGTACGTGTGTCGGTACAGTGGGCTTAGTTCCTTAAGTTGATCACCTCTGTGTGTCGACCAGGTACACCCCTCCGTGTATCTACAAGGGAGCCTCTGATGAATAGGAAAAGGGATTGGGGTGGAAAGAAAGCAGACACTAGGGTGCAGTTAATGTGCTGGGCACTGTAATCTCATACATACACATATTTACGAGGTAGATATTTTTGTTCCTGTTTAAGAGGTAAGGAAACTAAGACTTATATAAGTTTTTATTTGAGGTCACTTATGTACAAAGTGGCAGAGCCTGGATTCAGACCCTTGCCATTTTCATTACCTGGTACTGCTTGTTCATGCCTTTCCCCCCTTGTTCCCTTGGCCACCCTCACTTCTGTTTTACTATGCTTTAGCCTCTTGGCCGCTCTGGTGTCGCCACTCTGCTCTCTCCTTCCCCCACGGGTCGTATTCTCAGTGTCTTCCTGCTGTCGGGTGCTCGGTGAACTGGAACACTGGTCACAGACATGGGCTAGGTTGTCAAGGGTGTGGGAGGCTTGGAAGCCTGGCCGGAAAAACTCCAAGGAATGTTCTCTGTATGAATTTGAAGGTCAGGGAGTCAAACATTGACCTCTACTCCCTTTAATTTTCTTCTTGTTCAGACCGTGCGATCCTTTTACCATGTCAACTGAAGGAGTATTCCCAGGTTTGAGATAAACAAACCAACGTATCTTCTCATATTTACTCTTCCTTTGCAGAAGAAGTTCTGTCTTCCTAAGAAGACTTATTGTAGAGCATGAAGTTACCAGTAAAATGAGGATGGGAATACTGACCTCCAGAATTGCTGTAAATTAGAGAAAATGCATGTAAATACTCAACCTGGTGCCTGGCAAATAGCAGGGGTCAAAACATCGTAGTTGCTACTATTATTGACCTTTGTTTTATGAAGCTGCTGATGACCATGCTATTGCAGTTTCTGGGAGTCCTCATTTCTTTTTCTAGCCTCGGGTTTTGGCTGGAGATGGCTCAGGTTTGGTTCTTGAGAATAGCACACCCTAAGCACGGCCTGGACACTGCTGACTCAGAGCCATTCAGGAGCTCTCGGTGTAACGGGAATGACAGTGGAGAGCGCAGCGGCTGCGTCTGGGTACTGTACGGAAGGCTTAACCGCATTTTCTCGCTGAGTTCTTTTAACAACCCAAAAGACGGTTATGAGGAAACTGAGACATAGAGTGCTAACTGCCATTCATGGTAAATAATTTGGAACAAATAATTAATTATAGTACAACTATAGAATGTAGAAGAGAAAAGTAACGGAGGCAAGGAAAAGCTTCACAGAGGAGGTAGTGTTCGGTGTGGGTTTTGAAGGATGAAATAGTAGAGAGTAGGCAGGGGTAGAGAGAAGGAACTTTTATCAATCTTCAGAGAAGGGAGAAGCACATTCTAGATAAAGGGAACGGTATGTACACAAGCTGGATGTGTGAAAAGTGATGACTTCTTTGGGAAATGTTAAGAAGTGTAGCGTATCGTAGACTAAGTGGGAGGTGAGGGAAGGAGCCTTGGGATGGGTCTGGAACTAGATAGATCAGCCAAGCTCTCATACCATAATGGTAGATTAAAATATGAGAGAGGCATGTTTTAGTCCGGGGAATGTCATTATCACATTTGTGGCTCGGAAGGAACACTGGGAGCTATTTGTGGAAAGATGTGAGATTGGAAGCAAGAAGCCCAGTGTGGACCTGACTGTAGAGGTTCTGGCGAAAGGTGGTGAAGACTTGAACAAAGGCAGTAACAGTGCCCAGAGAATAGTATAACAGTACAAGCCGGGATTTGGTGACTGACTGATGTTAGGGATGAGGGTAAAGAAGTTCAGAATTACCCAGCTTTCTGACAGAGTCGCCCGAGACTGGTAGCTCCAGTCTTTGAGGGGAATCAGGGACTGTGTCTTATTCACTGGGGATACATATGCCCTAGGTAAATTCTTTGATTAGTGAAGGTGTAACTTTGGAATATTTGGGGAGTAAATGGAGTTGTTCAGGAAAAATATGTGGAATGTGGAGTTAACTCATTGAAGGAAGCTTCAGAGCATGTAAGGATCCCTGAGAAAAGTTTTCCTTAGAGAAGCTTGAAAAGAAATGCTCAGTGTGTGTGGAACAGTGGCGGACTTTTACTTACTTACACAGGATATACCGATTTTTTTCTTTTTGAGACAGAGTCTCACTTTGTTACCCTCAGTAGAGCGCTGTAGCATCATAGCTCACAGCAACCTCAAACTCTTGGGCAAAAGTGAATCTTTTGCCTCAGCCTCCCAAGTAGGTGGCACTACAGGGACCAACCACAATGCCCAGCTATTTTTAGAGATGGGGGCTTGTTCTTGCTTAGGCTGGTCTCAAACTCCTGAGCTCAGGCAGTCAACCCACTGCAGCCTCCCAGAGTACTAGGATTACAGGTATGAGCCATTGCGCTTAGCCTTATACTCTGGTTTTTAACAGAAACACTACGAATAGAATATGACTATTTTAAGTCTATAAGTTGATGCTCAACAATGTTCTCTGTGGAACTTTCTATGTATCTTGCAGAACTTTTGAGTGTTAACCAAATGGAATTTTTTCCTTTTGGGAATTTAACTTTCAGGTTAATGAGTTAAATCAAAATAATACCATAAATGCAATGTGCAGTTGAATTGTAGTAATGTAGACGGGTTTGTTTAGAATGGATAGAGAAAAGTGAATCTCAGTCATAGGCTACATGAGAAGAAATAACCTTTTCTTTCCTTTTTTTTCCAAGAGACAGAGTCTCACTTTATTGCCCAACCTCCAGCTCTTGGGCTCCTCCTCAGCTTCCGGAGTAGTTGGGACGACTACAGGCGCCCACCACAATGCCCGGCTGTTTTTTTGTTGCAGTTTGGCTGGGGCTGGGTTTGAACCCGTCACCCTCAGTATATGAGACCAGTGCCCTACTCACTGAGCCACAGGTGCCGCCTGAGAAGAAATAACCTTTTTCTAGTGTATATACAGAAACTAGAACTAAGCTACCATTGTTATCTAACATTTAAAATGATTTATAGTCATCAGGAATTTCTTTTAATGTTATTTACACTTTGTACTTATTGAATTGGCTTAAGCGTAGCAATTTGGTATGAATTATTACAAGTCCTAAATTGTAGGGAGGACTGAGTCAATGATGTTATGCTTTATCTAGACTGTGTTTTACCAGATGGAGTTAAAGCTTGTGGAATGTACTTGGGTTATGTCTCAGTTTATACTGCAGCTTTGCTCTGGGAATTTAATGTTCTCTGAAAGAAGGGTAAAGACATTATATTAACAGCTTACAGCTAAATATAGAGAAGGAAGGAAGGAACTTACTGCTAGCTCTTTGCCTTGAGCAGAATTCCTTAGAGAGCTACTGGTGGCAAAGAGTGAAGTCTTCAGAAAGGTTATTCCCTAGGAAGAGTATAAGATTATAGTGCAGAAAAGCTTTCCTTCTACTTTATACTCTGGAGAAATGTTTGCGAACTTTTTTTTTTTAAAGTCTAGAGGACTTTCTTACCCACAGTGTATAAAGAATTATATCTATTTCCAGAAAATTCTCTAAGTGTTTTATTTAGAGTAACACAAATCAATCATGATCATTTCTTACTAACATAGTTCTGTTACTTTTGTTAGGCTACATCTGTTTTAGTCTTGTTTGCCTTGGAAGCAGGCAAAAGAATTAAAATTACAAATTCTCTTTTCTTATAGATATATTTTATTTCCCTTCCTTTATTTTACTTTTCTGAATTTTGTTGTTGTTGTTGTTGTTTTTGTAGAGTCAGAGTCTCACTTTATTGCCCTCAGTAGAATGCCGTGGCGTCACAGCTCACAGCAACCTCCAACTCCTGGGCTTAGGCAATTCTCTTGCCTCAGCCTCCCAAGTAGCTGGGACTACAGGTGCCCGTCACAACGCCCGGCTATTTTTTTTGTTGCGGTTTGGTTGGGGCCGGGTCTGAACCCACCACCCTTGGTATGTGGGGCCGGCACCGTATCCACTGAGCCACAGGTGCCGCCCAGCCTTTCTGAATTTTCTAACAGGCATTAATCTTTTTTCCCCCTCTCCTTTAATTGACTAACTCAAAAGTGAAATGAACGTATGACATCATTCTTCTTTCCTGAAACCCTTAGACTTGTGTAATCAGTGGCACGTATTTTTTAAGTTCTGTATTTTTCCTCATGAATAGACTTGGCCGTAGCTTCTTAACATTTCCTCCTGTCGGCTCGGCGCCTGTGGCTCAATGGGCTAAGGCACCAGCCACGTACACCTGAGCTGGCGGGTTCGAATCCAGCCCGGCCCACCAAACAACAATGACGGCTGCAACCAAAAAATGACCGGGCGTTGTGGCGGGCGCCTGTAGTCCCAGCTACTTGGGAGGTGGAGGCAGGAGACTAGCTAGAGCCCTGGAATTGGAGGCTGCTGTGAGCTGTGAAGCCACAGTGCTCTATCTAGGGTGACAGCTTGAGGCTCTGTCTCAAAAATAAAAAAATAAAAAAATAAAAAATTTCCTCCTGTCATCCTTCTCTCTTTTTTCTTTCCCCAAATGCACTAAAGATATATTCTACTTTTTGGCTTTTCCTAGAGAAGGGAATATTTTCTAGCAACATATATTTGCATACTGTTACTTAATAAATTTAATAACGATACTGTAAGAGTCCTGAGGAGGTCAGGTTTTCCAAATCTCAGGTTGAGTCTGAGACTCTTCGAACCCCAAGTGAAATTTTGAATTTTTATTCAGGCAAGTTGAATAAAAGGTCAACCTGTTTTTTCCCCTGTATTCACAGTACTGTGGGGCGATATTTCATTTACCCAGTTAACCGAATTGAAGCCTTCTCTTTCCCTACGTCTGTATCTGTGCATTCCTGCTACGTCTGATGAGTCATTTGTCCGCTGGATTCTGGCTTTTCTCTGCCCCCTAAGTCAGTGACAGGCCCAGATCTTTATCACTTCCTGCCTTTACACTTTCTGTAGCCTTTTAATTTTCCATTTTCTAGTTTCTATTCTGCCAAAGCACCCTCATTATTGATGTCTGACAGAGCCCTCTAAAACTGTCCTGTTGTAAGTCTTAAAGACTGAAAACTCTAATCCTGAGTTTTCTAGAGTTCAAGGTTAAGGAATAGGGACCCCCTAACATTAGGCTTTTTGCTGTCACCTGGAGATAAGTAATTAGGAACTAAATTTATTAGGATATATTAACATAAACATTTGGAATAGGTTTTCATTGACTGGAATAATGTGACTCGGAAGCAAGTAATTGTAGATAATAAATTGAAAATAACCCTTTAGGGCGGCACCTGTGGCTCAGTGAGTAGGGTGCCAGCCCCATAAACCAAGGGTGGCAGGTTCGAACCTGGCCCCGGCCAAATTGCAACAAAAAAATAGTCAGGCATTGTGGTGGGTGCCTGTAGTCCCAGCTCCTTGGGAGGCTGAGACAAGAGAATCACCTAAACCCAAGAGCCCAAGAGCTGGAGGTTGCTGCGAGCTGTGATGCCTCAGCACTCTACCAAGGGCAACAAAATGAGACTCTATCTCTAAGAAAAAAGAAAATAACCCGTTAACCTACATTTGGTTTCCATTGTCTGCTTTGACTGAATCAGTGTACCCAGTTGCCCAATACAGTGCCGACTGTGTTCAGGAGATTCACAGTATTGTGTCAGATAGTCAAAGCAGAAGTTGTGGGGGAGACACACTTTGTAAATATTTGCTAGCATTTTATTTGACAGTTTTGGAGACTTAAGCTAAAACTATTCATAAATCTTTGAAGGCACCAATTACGGCAGCTTTAATAGGATACTAAGCAAAAATAATGATTTGTGAGGAAATCCAACCTATTTTTAGACTTCAAATGTAAAATATGGGAACTTACACTGAATAATGAAGTCAGTGGATTATCATTCCTCCGTCAGCAAGTATTTATTTATTTATTTATTTATTTATTTATTTTGAGACAGAGCCTCAAGCTGTCACCCTGAATAGAGTGCTGTGGCATCACAGCTCACAGCAACCTCCAGTTTCTGGGCTCAAGCAAGTCTCCTGGCTCTGCCTCCCAAGTAACTGGGACTACAGGCGCCCGCCACAACGCCCAGCCGTTTTTTGGTTGCAGCCGTCATTGTTGTTTGGTGGGCCCGGGCTGGATTCGAACCCGCCAGCTCAGGTGTACGTGGCTGGTGCCTTAGCCCGTTGAGCCACAGGCGCTGAGCCAACGAGTATTTATTGACCATGTATTTTCCTGCCATAATTCTAGGGGTAGGGATGTGTCAATAACGAAAGCAAATGAAGGTCCCTGGCCTTTTAGAGCTTACATCCCAGTGGCAGGAGATAGACAGTAAACATGAATAAATTATACAGCAATGCATTAGTTAATGAGGCTGTGTTCTGAGAAATGTGTTTTTAGGCGATTTCGTCATCGTGTGAACGTCACGAGGGGGTACTTATACACACCTAAGTTGTATGGGCTGGTATAGCCTATTGCTCCTAGCCTACAAACGTGTACAGTGTAGTACTGTACTGGATACTGTAGGCACTTGTAGTATTTGTGTATCTAAGTGTAGAGAAGATACAGTAAATATGCAGTATTAAAGATTTAAAAACAGTAAGTACACCTACATAGGGCCCTCACCCTGCTGGACCCTGCAGGACTGGAAGCTGGTCTGGGCCAGTGGGTCAGTGGTGAGTGAATGTGAAGGCTTAGGACACGACCATAGACTATAAACGCTGCATTTTTAGGTTATATTAAATTCACAAAAAACTTTTTCTTCAATAATAGGTTAGCTTTCACTGACTATAGCTTTTTTACTTTATCGATTTTTGTTTTGTTTTGTTTTGTTTGTTTTTTGAGACAGAGTATCACTTTGTCGCCCTTGGTAGAGTGCCGTGTCCCGGCAACCTCAAACTCCTGGGTTTAAGCGATTCTCTTACCTCAGCATCTGAAGTAGCTGAGACTACAGGTGCCCTCCACAATGCCTGGCTATTTTTTGAGACGAGGTCTTGCTCTGGTTCAGGTTGGTCTCGAACCCGTGAGCTCTGCCTGAGCAGAGCGGCCTCCCACAGCAGCCTCCCAAGTGCTGGGATTAGAGGTGTGAGCCACCGTGCCCAGCCTACTTTGTCAACTTTTAAATTTTTAAAAACTTTTTGGCTCTTTTGTAATAATAGTGTAAAGACAAATACAGCTGTACAGAAGTCTTTCTTTCCTTATGCTATAAGCTTTTTCCTATTAAATTTTTTTTTCTTTCACTTTTTAAACTTTTTTGTTAAAAACTAAGACTATGAGCCTGGACCTACACAGTGTCAGGATCATTGGTATCGCTGCCTTTCACCTCTATATCTTGTCTCACTGGAAGGTCTTCAGGGGTAATAGCGTGGCTGGGGCTGTCATTTCCTGTGGGAGCAGTGTCTTCTGGAATACAGCCTGAAGGAGCTGCCTGATACTGTTTTACAGTTAACTTCTTTTTTAATAAGTACAAGTACACTCTAACAGTAAAAAGTAGAACATGGTAAATAGATAAACCAGCACCCTAGTCGTCTGTCATTACCAAGCATTATGATTGTCTGTGCTGTACTTTTATGCTATTGGCAACACAGGTTTCTTTGCAGCAGCATCACTACACACATGTGAATGATGGATCCCACTGCAAAGTTATACCAGCCGCAGTCACTAAGTTCTAGGAATGTTCCAGCTCCTTATAACCTCGGGGACCATTGTTGTACATGCAGTCCATCCTTGAACAAAACATGGTTATGTGTCGTGTGACCATGTATGCTAGAAGAGGAAAGTACAATGGGCAAAAGAAAAAGGACCTCAGGGAATACACTCTGGAGCAAAGGAGGGGGAAAAGGTAAACAAACTGGAACATTATAATATGACAGAGACTTTGATAGGCGCTTATACAAGTTATGGTAGAGCACACGGGTCTCTCTCTAATCCGATCGCCTCTCTGTTCTTACTATGATAAGCAGTTTATTTAAACCAAGACTCTTAAACCTCCTAGACAAAACATGGACTTAGATTACCTACAGTCGTGTAAATTGTTCTCTTTACACCTCTTTATTGCCTTTTTAAAAAACACCTTCAAAGTATTCAACATATCCAAACTTGTTCCAAACTATAGTCAATTGCACTTCAAATCACCCGATTATCTAAGTGAAATGTTTTATTCAGCATCTGTCCAGCTATCTATCATGCCATCTAAAGAAAGCCAGTCCCAGCAACCCAGGAGGCTGAGGCAAGAGGATTGCTTTGAGCCCAGGAGTTTGATTGCAGTTAGCTATGATCGTGCCACTGTACTCCAGCCTGGGAGCAGATTTCATCTCTGATGCATACGTGTATATGGGTGTGTGAATATATATACACCATGAGCAAGACATAACAGAATGTGCAGGGCACTTTTTAAGTGCTAGAGATGTAGCAGTGAATAAGATTGACAAGCTTCCTTCTAGGAGCTCACATTTTAGTGGAGGAGGTAATCAATAAGCAATCAAGTGTGTGCCACACCTTTTGGGGGCATGTAAACACATTGTAAAGAGGGACTTAACAAATGCAATCAGTGTAACCTGGTTTCTTGTACCCTCAAAGAATCCCCAACAATAAAAAAAGGGGGGGGGGGAGGGGCGGCACCTGTGGCTCAGTTATTAAGGCGCTGGCCCCATATACCGAAGGTGGCGGGTTCAAACCTGGCCTTGGCCGAACTGCAAAACAAAAATAGCCAGGTGTTGTGCTGGGCGCCTGTCTCCCAGCTACTTGGGAGGCTGAGGCAAGAGAATCGCCTAAGCCCAGGAATTGGAGGTTGCTGTGAGCTGTGTAACGCCACGGCGCTCTACCGAGAAATATGAAATGAGACTCTGTCTCTACAGAAAAAAAAAAAAAAAGCAATCAAGTAGGATGTCTCATATAATATATATACCAATGATTCTCCAACTTTTTAGTCTGAGTATCTTTATGCACTTTTTAAAAGGATTTGAGGACTTCGGGGGCCGGGCATGGTGGCTCAAGCCTATAATCCCAGCAATCAGGAGGCTGAGGCAGGTGGATCACTTGAGCTCAGGAATTCAAGACCAGCATGAGCCAAGAGCGAGACCCCATCTCTAAAAATAGCTGGGCGTTGTGGCAGGTGCCTGTAGTCCCAGCTACTTGGGAGGCTGAGGCAAAAGGATCGCTTGAACCCATGAGTTTAAGGTTGCTATGAGCTATGACACCACGGCACTCTACCCCAAGGTGCCTGAGTGAGACTCTGTCTCAAAAAAAAAAATTATTTGAGGACTCGAAGAGCTTTTGTTTATTTAATTTATTAATATTTAACCAGTTTAGAAATTTAAAATGAAGGATTTAAAACATATGTGCTTGTTTATTTATTTAAAAATAGCAATAGGAGGCCAGGCACAGTGGTCACACCTATAACCTTAGCACTCTGGGAGGCTGAGGCAGGTGGATCCCTTGAAGTCAGGAGTTTAAGACCAACCTGAACAAGAGCCAGACCCTGTCTCTACTAAAAATAGAAAAATTAGCCAGGCCTGTGGTCCCAGCTACTTGGGAGGCTGAGGCAGGAAGATCACTTGAACCCAGCAGTTTGAGGTTACGATGAGCTAGGCTGATACCATGGCACTCTAGCCAGGGCAATAGAGCAATAAGAAACTCTTGACACTAAAAATATTTTATTTAGAAAAGAACTTTTTCTAAACAAACAAAAAAGTAGAAGAGTGACATCATCTTACATTTTTGCAATTCTTCCTAATGCCTGGCTTAACAGAAAATAGATGGATTCTCATGTCTGTTTCTGCATTCATCTGTTATGATTTGTTATTTTGGTTGAAGTGTATATAAACATACTTTCAACGTATATGTATTAGAAAACGGAGGAGTATTTTAATAGTCTTTTCAAATAATTGTGACTGTTTCTCTTTGCTACTTCACCAAAACTCAAGTAATAATTTATTAAAGGTTATTTATACCACAAAATCTAATGAAATTGATAAATGAAAATACTCTGGGGCGGCGCCTGTGGCTCAGCGAGTATGGCACCGGTCCCATATACCGAGGGTGGCAGGTTTAAACCTGGCCCCGGCCAAACTGCAACGAAAAATAGCTGAGCGTTGTAGCGGGCGCCTGTAGTCCCAGCTACTTGGGAAGCTGAGGCAAGAGAATCACCTAAGCCCAAGAGCTGGAGGTTGCTGTGAGCTGTGACGTCACGGCACTTTACCGAGGGTGACAAAGTGAGACTCTCTCAAAAAAAAAAAAAGAAAGAAAAAGAAAATACTCTGTCATATTAAAATCCATTGGTTTGTCTGGTACTTTGAATGACTCTGTTACTGTTTGTATGATTTTGCAACATCATGCATTGCGGATCTTCCAAATGTTGATACTTTTCACTACATGACATAAAAAAAATTGTTGATACTACCTCAGACTCATGAGAAAAGGCTTTACATTTTGAGAATCTGTCAAGGTCATGGTGGCTGGTGAATACATACAAAATTCTAATACTTGCTTAAGAGCTTGAGTTTTGTAATTGGCAACAGCACTGTCAGTTTTCCCGGAAGTGACAGGCTCACTTCATTTATGTTCAGGGAAATGTTCTCTGAATATCCCAGAGTGAATAATGTAGTTCCTCAGGTTTCCTCTGAGGTAAAAAGTGATGAGAACAGTATCTGTTCCCAGCTCAGACATTTATTTGCACCATGCTGTTCCTTGAGATAATCATCATACTTTGGCTTTGTGTGTACTTCACATTTGTCACAGAGACTATGTATTTAAAAAACATGTGTTCAAGTGTTGAGATTTAAAAATGATTGCTGCTTCTTCCAGGGCATTCTAAGAGAAACAGGAATTTCTTTTTCTTCAGTACGTAGTGGTGAAGGATGTCAGTTTAGCACCATTGCTTGCTTGGTGCTCACGTGCCACTGGTCCAAATATCATCACAGTGAAAAGCAGAGGACCCCCGACCTCATTGGATCCCTGACGTTGTTAAGAATCTTATTTTACTTGATTTTCACAGTAGACCCATGATGTCTTTGGTGATACTGACCCCTTTGAAATATGTGAATGTAACGCGGAGGTATTAAGTACTGTCCTCCTGAGGTCACAGTGAAGCTGGGACTTGAACTCAGATTTTCTGACTAGAATTTCTGGCTTTCATTCTTTCCATTTACCACATCTCCAAACTAGGGAAACGTTTATGCTGTTACCCTTTAGAAGGACTTTATCTAGCAAGAAGGGCATGGGCTGAGGTTTGTTTAACAGATCTGTGGATGTTTGAAGCCTGGACACTCTGTCCTCATCGCTGCTTTTTAAGTGTTATGTCATTGCAAACTACTAAACATTTTTGTTTCTTTATTCTGGACAATATTAATAATACCTTTCTCATGTAGCTGTGAGGATTTAGTTAGTTAACACGTTATGCGTTTAGAACCATGCTGACACAAATGAAGCGCTCAATAGATTTAGCTTTTATTATTTACATGGAGATGGGGTTTAGGCATTGCAGCTAAGAGCATTGTGGCTGAGAGAACAACTTGAGCACAAGCTGGGAACTGTGAGTCAGGTGAGCAGTAAGTACAATGTAACAGAAATGTGGTGCTGGGAAGTGAAACTGGAAAGGTAGATTTGAGCCCTGATTATTCCTGGCCCGGAGCTGTAAACCATTGCTCAAATTGTATCCCTCTGCCTCAGACAATGACAGGTCCATGGCATGTGTGTTGGCACACTACCGGAGTATTGGAATATTTGAATAAATATAAGGAAGGAGAGAGCAGGTACTCTTATCACCAGCAACAAATGTGGAAAAGGTGACATTTCAGCTCAGAAGAATGAATAGAATTCTAATAAGCAAAGATATTAGAGACTATTAGAGTGAGTGAAGATAATACCTCACTATATAACGTACTAGCCCATCAAGTTAATGTATTTCCCATGAGATCGTAAGGTACTTGATCATAGATTGTTTTATCCTTGCTCATATCTTTTTTTTTTTTTGGGACAGAGCCTCAAGCTGTCACCCTGGATAGAGTGCCATGGCATCACAGCTCACAGCAACCTACAATTCCTGGGCTCAAGCGAGTCTCTTGCCTCCGCCTCCCAAGTAGCTGGGACTACAGGCGCCCGCCACAATGCCCGGCCATTTTTTGGTTGCAGCCGTC
>CAUYRH010046018.1:0-19040 GCA_963574655.1 Perodicticus potto
TTTTTGAGACAGAGCCTCAAGCTATCACCCTGGATAGAGTGCCATGGCATCACAGCTCACAGCAACCTCCAATTCCTGGGCTCAAGCGAGTCTCTTGCCTCCGCCTCCCAAGTAGCTGGGATTACAGGCGCCTGCCATAACGCCTTTTTTTTTTTGGTTGCAGCCATCATTGTTGTTTGGCGGGCCCAGGCTGGATTAGAACCCGCCAGCTCAGGTGTACGTGGCTGGCGCCTTAGCCTGTTGAGCCACAGGCGCCGAGCCATCCTCTTGCATTTTCTGACAAGTGGAGCCATCTAATAGTCCTTTCCAATGAACATTAGGATTATTGGCTGCCTATTTTTACTCGTCAAGTTAATTTTAATAGTACTGACCAATAAGGCGAGGTTGCTTGTGAGATGTATTTATTCTTACACTGCAACGCCCATTATCAAAAGACTTAACAACCTTTACTCCTTTCAGCTCTGCAATTCTTATAGGAATATTTTCTAAGGAAAAAAAGCCAAAATTTAGGAAAAAATATACATATTGTTTACTGTCAAGTTGTTTATAATTCAAAAACCTCAGGAGCTATATAAGTTTCTAACAGCAGATGAAAATACATGGTATACCCATGAAGTAAAATGGTATGCAAATTGCACAAGTATGCGGCACAGCAAGTACCCATGATATAACAATAATTGAAATGTTAATTTTAAAAAAATGTGATTATCACATAAATATAACTTTGTATAAGAATAAACTAAACTAGGGCTGGGCACGGTGGCTCACACCTGTAATCATAGCACTCGGGGAGGCTGAGGAGGGTGGGTAGCTTAAACTTCACGAGAATAAACTAAACAAGTTTAACAGGAATTTGTGATGTGAGCGGCACCTGTGGCTCAAGGAGTAGGGTACCGGCCCCATATACTGGAGGTGGTGGGTTCAAATCCAGCCCTGGTCAAAAACTGTAACCAAAAAAAAAAAAAAAAAAGAATTTGTGTGTTATAATTACATTTGTTATTTTACAAATTCTCTTCCTAAACCATAAGCCCCATAATAAGGAACTCTGTTTGTCTTAACTACTACTCTCTCTGGGTTGAAATGGACCCCTGTAACAAAGACAGAACAAGAGGGGGAAAAGATGTTTATTAACATGTATATTTCACATATCTATACCCAGGGAATGCGCAGTTCTCAAAAAGAGCTGGTTTTGAATTCTAGCTCATGGAGCGTCTTTAACAAAGAAGGGAACACTTTTTCTTTTTTTTTTTTTTTTTTTTTGGCAGTTTTTGGATGGGGCTGGGTTTGAACCTGCCACCTCCAGTATATGGGGCCAGTGCCCTACTCCTTTGAGCTGCAGGCACCGCCCAAGAGTACACTTTTAAGTATTAAGACAAAGGAAAAGAAGTTTGAGTGTCTCTAAGGGTGGTAAATTATGTGAAGGCAAGTACCTGGCAGATACGGGCTAGTTAGTAAAACATTTTATGTAGTTTCCTCTGCTGCCTTATCCAGGCTATTAAGCTCTAAAGTTGTCTTCTGTGGTTAACCTTTGTCCTTCCTGCTAGAGAAGGGAGGAGTGGACAACTTTGTCTCCGTAAATCTGTGTCCTGCTTCTAGGGAAATAGGGCGAGAGCTGAGAACTTCTTCTCAAATGCCTTTAGCTCAACATAATCCTTATGCCAAGGCGGCACATTTTGAGGTGATGTTCTGCTCTCCGATAATCGTTATCTATAAGATCGACCATAGTAGCTATGTGTTTTCATTGCATCAGTGAATGAATGGATGCACATACAAGCATGAGTAGCAAAAGGGATAGAAGCCAATATCCTACTAACTTTTTAAGAGTAGTTGTCTTTGCAAGATGATACATTTGGTGTTTTCCAAGTTATCCTTTACTTATGTTTTCCATCTTGTCAACTTTTAAAGAATTCTTGAAAGAGTTTAATTAATCTTCCTAAGTGTATGTCTCTCTCATGGAGACAATACAAATCTAGTACTTGTCTATTTAGAACCCTTCAAATAATGGGCACAGATCAGACTTTGTCTGACGTGGATTCTCAACCCCACACAGGGCTTTCTCTACTTCATTCTGCAGGACCAAATGTTTTCAAAGGAAGTGAAAGAGCAACGTAAACTCTAGAACTCCGCACACACATGAGGATGTGTGTTATAATTACATTTATCATTTCACAAATTCTCTTCCTAATCCATGAGTCAGGTCACTTCCACTGTCAAAAATCTTCCTGGCTAATGAATAAAATTCAATTCTCTAGTCTCATTCAAGGTCTTCCAAAACCCGGTTCCAAAGTACATCTCCAATTTCATGTGCCGTCACCATAGTACCCTGGCCTCCTCTGATGACTTACCATTTGCTCCATATACATGCAATGCCTGGCCTTCTGATCTGTGCTCGAACTATACCCTTCACCTGAAAGGCTGTTATTCCATTACTCTTGTCAAAATTCTTTGTCACAAACTGAAATTCCACCTTCCCTGGCTATGAAGGTATGATCAACGATGAAAATCAGCCTGTAAAATGCTAAAAATTAAGGCATTTTATATGTTCAAATGCTTAGGCATTAGTTTCTATTATCAAATGAATCAAAGAAATCAGGGGCAGCACCTGTGGCTCATTGAGTAGGGCGCCGGCCCCATATATGGAGGGTGGCGGGTTCAAACCCAGCCACAGCCAAACTGCAACAACAACAACAAAAAAATAGCCAAGCGTTGTGGCGGGCACCTGTAGTCCCAGCTACTCGGGAGGCTGAGGCAAGAGAATCGCCTAAGCCCAGGAGGTGGACGTTGCTGTGAGCTGTGATGCCACGGCACTCTACCAAGGGCGACATAGTGAGACTCTGTCTCTACAAAAAAAAAAAAAAAAAAAAATCAAAGCATATAATTATTCATGGGCCTTCTAATGAGAATTTGCTGTGATCGAGTCATTTCACCTGGCAGAGGTTCACTCAACTCCCCCGACAGAGAAGTGTGTGCTTGCACGAGCATGCACACGTGTAACATGGGGGTGGAGATTGGGAATTAATGTGAGCGCCCTCTGCAATAGGTGTGCGAGTGGAGGGGGGTGAGGAAGAGCAGACAGACTGACCGGAAGGATTTTCCGGGATTGTGAAACCGTCTCATGACAGTCTTTAAAGAGCTCCAAACTCAAAGTTTGTAGTGAGAGAAGAGAAAAGCGGCTCCCTAGTCTGATGGGTGGTCTGAGACTAGCATGCCAAGGGGGGGATGAATTTCAGGGGACATGTTCCTAGCTTATAAGGCACAGTCAGAAAATTCACCAAAATACGACATTTTTAAATGTTCCCTTTTACGATGACTGCCCAGTATTAGCCTTCACCCTGCCAATGAGCACACGCAGGAGATAAAACCACTAACCCAGAAAAACACCAACTGTCAGAGGAGACCGACACGGGGCAACCTCGGCAGACACGGGTCCGGAAACGCCGCCACTCAAGCCCTGTGCTTCTGTCCTTCCTTCCCCCACAGGCGACACTTCAACACCATAATTGTCTCTCTGCACTCTTCTGGAGTTTTTAGAATATTTTCATTTTTATAAGTTTCCAAATTTCCATGTTCTTCAAAAAGGGTCATGTATAACACATACCTCCATCATTTGCAAAAATCCACTCAGCCCATTATTTCCCGATAAAAGTAGTGTGCACTTCTCCCTTTTATTTCCCTAACTCCCTCAAAGAGCTCTAAGAGAAGTGTGCCCACATTTCATCTTCCAATGCCTTTTCCCACTAGCTCATTGGAGGATTCCTAGTTCACACTATTTCAAAGATCCAGACAGCTGATTAATGCTGATTGGTTTTACTCTTGTCTCTCCAGAAGACTGAACAAAAATAAAAAGGATTAAATCACATCTGAGAGGAAATTCTGAGATAGGAAAAAAAAACACTTCTTGAGTATATACGTCAAATATTACAATTGTTTCTAAAGGGTAGAGAACACAAATCACCATAGTTCTTGACAAAAGGGTTAAGTCTACTTTTAAAGCCCTAACTTCCTCGGAAGAAGTGATCTAGACTGAAATACTTCTTGATCCTTTTCTTTCACAAAAAATTGTATGACTAACAAATATCAAAGCAGCAGAACCACCTAACTGCTTACCCAACACCCCTTCTTCTTCTTCCTGGCTAAGGGGCTCCTCTCACTTTGCAGGTGACATTTAACCTGGCCGGCAAGTTGCGAGCAGTGACGAGCCCAGGAGTTTCTGAGGATGCTTTTCAGAAAAGAACCAGATGTAGCCGGCGCTCTCCTTCCCCTTTCCATTCTTTGGACTGAAAGGTGAGCTTCAAGCCTAGCGATGCAGCCACCATCCTGGCCCTGGGATGAGAGACCCACACACTAACGCCAGCAGAGGAGGAAGTCAGAAGGCACCTTGAGCCAGCGCTGCAGCCACCGACGGCCTCTTCTGTTCTTCCTGTTATATGCAGGAGAAAAAGAAATCACGGAATAGGGTGTTCCATTATTTACAGCCAAACCCAAAGCTGGCTGACACCCTTAGGTTCTGCCCTCCCTCCCATTCCGGCGGCTGTGGTCCGGACTCCTGCTAAATGGAAGTTACTCCACCTGGTCTCTGGGCCCCTCCTCCTGACCTTCACATCATCAGTCTCTTCCTCTCCACTTGATCATTACCATCAGCACAAACATGCCCTGTGACTACTGTCTTGAAAGAAACAGAGAGAGGGAGGGGAAAAGGAAGGAAGGACCTCTTGATCTCACATCCCCTCATTTCTGGACGTTTTTCTGAAGTTGTTGTTCTACTCACTCACTCCTCATTTTCACCTGGAGCCACTTCTCAGCCATCATTCATACTACCAAAAGAGACCACTTGTGCCAAATCACTAAAGGCTTCTTTACTGCCAAATCCAAGGTCCTGTCCCAGCTTTTACTTCGTCTTTCAGCAGCATTTACGGCTCAGCTGCTGACCAAACCGTCTCTCTTAGAACTGCCTGCCTTTGGCTTCTCTGACTCCGCATTCTCCCAGCCTTCCCCCTCTCCCAGCGGCCCCTCCTCCTTCTCCTTTGCCAGATGCCTGTTCAGCCTCAAGGAGTTCTCCAGGAATCTGTCTTGGGCCCTGTGGAAGACAAACTAATGGCCCCCAAAGTTATTCATATCCTGACCCCCAGAGTACGTAAATATTTCACTATACACAGCAAAAGGGATTTTGTGAATGTGCCTGAGGATTTTGAGATGGAAATATGACCCTGGATTACCTGGGTGGGCCCAGTGAAATCACAAGCCACCACACCATGCTAAGAATATAAATGGTTTTTGAAGTCCCAGAATGCCTTGAAGTCCCTTAGGAAAAATGCATAGATAAAGAAGGGATTTGGGACTATATTAGTTCGGGAAAATCTGACAATGGAAACAGAAGCTGGAGTGACAGACTTTGAATATGGAGGAGGGGGCCACAGCCAATGAATCCAAGTAGCCTCAAAAGGTTAAAAAAGGATTATACCCAAGAACCTCTACAGAGATCTCAGTCCTGTCAACACCTTGATTTTGGCCCAGGAACACACGTTTTGGACTTGTCACTTCCAGAAGGATAAAATAATAAATCTGTGTTATTTTAAACCACCAAATTTGTGGTAATTTGTTACAGAATAGGACACTAATACAGGTCCCAGTCTCTTCTTTATCTATACATTCTTCTAAGGAACTTTAAGGCATTCTATGGCTACAAAAAACCTCTATATTCCTGGCCTGGTACAGTAGCTCATACCTGCAATCCCAGCACTCTGAGGCTGATGCAAGTGGATCCTTTGAGGCTAGAAGTTTGAGACCAGCCTGAGCAACATAAAAAGCCCCTTCTCTACAAAAAATCAGAAAATTAGCCAATCATGATGATGGGTACCTGTAGTCCTAGCTACCCAGGAGGCTGAGGCTAGAGGATTGCTTGACCTCAGGAATTCAAGGCTACAGTGAGCTATGAATGCATCACTGTATTCCAACCTGGGCAATAGAGCAAGACCCTGTGTCAGGAAAAAAAAAATTCTATATTCCAGCCAAACCTCTTCCCATAAGCCCAGATTCATATATCCAAATCACTACTTATGAGTAAAAAAAAAAAGTAGCAGCCCCTTTACAAAATGTAGACTTACCTATTTTTGTCTGAATATGTTACCTGTTGAATTAGTCTGTATATTTCTGTACTCCTCATGGTGGGGCAGCATCTGAGGCCAGGATGCAGAACCAGCCACCACCCACTTCATTTATTCATTGTTTTACCCAGATATGGTTATTGACCCAACCTAGAATGTGCCAGTTGCCATGCCAGTGCTAAAGTAAATCAGACACGTTCAATCTTGTGTGTCTAAGAAATACCCCAAACTCCTCAGGGCCAAATGGGAATCTAATTTCCTCCCCTCATGCTGCCCACCAACACCTCCTCCATCATGAAAGCAGACAGACAAAACACTCTGCTTCTTTTCCAGGTTTCTCCATTTCAGGAAAATGCCCTGTCACCTCCCACTTACTCAGACCACAAACCTCGGAGTTGACATACATTCACCCCTCTTTTCCACTCCACACATCCAACCTATGAGCAAACCCTATCACCCCAAGTGCATCTGCATCTCTCCACCTCTGCTGCTTCCTCCGCAGGCCAAGGCACTGCCCTCTCTCATGGGACACTGTGACCACCTCCCATAACCCATTTCCACACAGTGGTAGAAGTCCAGTTTTTTAAATGTAAGTCAGACCATGTTATGCCTGCTTATAATCCATCTGTGGCTTCCCATTGCACTTAGAATGGAAACCAACCTCATTGTGCCGGCTACTGAAGACTTTCTTGCATCTTCCTCACTCTCCATCCTTGTCTCATACCTGCTTGCCACATGTTCACACTGACCATCTTTCTTTTTTTTTTTTTTTTTGAGACAGAGTCTCACTATGTCACCCTTGGTAGACTGCCTTGACATCACAGCTCACAGCAACTTCAAACTCCTGGGCTTAAGCGATCCTCTTGCCTCAGCCTCCCAAGTAGCTGGGACTACCGACACCCGCCACTATGCCTGGCTATTTTTAGAGACAGGGTCTCACTCTGGCTCAAGCTGGTCTCGAACCTGTGAGCTCAGACAATCCACCCACCTTGGCCTCCTAGAGTGCTGGGATTACAGGCGTGAGCCACTGCACCAGGCCCACACTGGCCATCTTTTGAACATACAATCTCCATTGTGCATGAGGACCTTCTCACTAGCTTTTCGGTCTAAAATTCTCTTCTCTGGATTTTCTTTCTCAGCCTTTAGGTCTCATCTCACAGCAGGGAGACTTTCTCAATCACCCTACATAAAATAGCCATTCGTTTTCCCCAAACATCTTCCTATTTTAATTCTTTGCCTATTATATATCCTTATTTGGTATTTGATATTTTTCTTTCTTTCTTTCTTTTTCTGATGGAGTCTCACTTTATCGCCCTCAGTAGAGTGTCGTGGCATCATAGCTCACAGCAACCTCAAACTCTTGGGCCCAAGCGATCCTCTTGCCTCAGCCTCTGCCTACAGACTCTCCTGTAGCTGGACTACAGGCGCCCACCACAATGCCTGGCTATTTGATAGTTTTTCTATTAGTTTAGTCTCTTTCCCTCTAGAAAAATGTAAAAGTTATGACAACAGAAGCCGTGTTGTCTTCTTTCCTGCTGTATGTCTAGATCTTTGAAAACTGCCTGGCATATAGTATGTGTTCAATAAACATTTGGGTTTTATTTTTTAACAAGGCTTAGTTTTTTTATTAGTAGATTTATTGACTTAAAGTCACTTTTACAATTTGCTATGAAAGTGTTAATGTTCGGCTCAGTGCCTGTGGCTCAAGCAGCTAAGATGCCAGCCACATACACACCAGAGCTGGCAGGTTCAAATCCAGCCCGGGCCCACCAAACAACAATGATGACTGCAACCAAACAATAGCCAGGTGTTGTGGCAGGCACCTGTAATACCAGCTACTTGGGAGGCGGAGGCAGGAGAATCACTTGAGCCCAGGAGTTGGAGGTTGCAGTGAGCTGTGATGCCATGGCACTCTACCCAGGGCGACCGCTTAAGGCTCTGTCTCAAAAAAAAAAAAAAGTGTTAACTTTCTTGCCTTTAATTTCTGTACATTTCTCATTATGGATTAGTAATTGTTTACCGACAGCACTGGTTCATGAACCAGTCCTCTTTGAGTAGGAACTCTTCTAGAAAGCTTTCTGCATTATAACAGTCTAGGAGTTCACCTTTATTAGAATTCTAGCTCAGAGGGGAAATAACAGAACATTACTGATAAATAATTCCTAACCACATAACATGTGTTGTAGAGTAAAATGAATGCCTAAGACCCGTCATGACAGTTGGTGCCCCCGGCATCTACTCATTCTTATGAGAACTCTGCGCTGTCATTACTTGTAATGAGTAGCACTCTATTTGATTTCCCTGTTTACTTTTTCTGTCTCCACTACTGGATGTGAAGTCCTTGAAAATAGAGATTATGAGGCCAGTACCAGTCACTCGACTGGTACATGTCAGAGAGTCACCATAGTTGAATGAATCGATCAATGACTAAACGACCAAGACAGGACAGAATCCTGCTGTCACTGCATCCTCACTGTCTTCTCAGATGCTGTCTCACTACACATGAGGGACTCATAAAGATACGAACTAAATTAACTTGTAGCTAATTTGGACCAAAAACAGGCTTAGTAAGTCTGCATTCTGAGAGAGGGCTGTTTACATGATTCTCGCTTTCCACTCTGGTCAGTTCCATAGGCAGGCAGGGTCCATCTGTACTAAGTGTCAATGTAGAAACACACTCTAAGGCAGTGGTTCTCAACCTTCCTAATGCTGCGACCCTTGAATACAGTTCCTCTTGTTGTGGTGACCCCCAACCATAAAATTATTTTCATTGCTACTTCCTAACTGTAATTTTGCTACTGTTAAGAATTGTAATGTACATATGCCGGACATATTTAGGCGACCCCTCACAGGTTGAGAACCACTGCTCTAAGGAGTCTCTGCTTAGAAACATTCTGAAGGATTTCTTAAACCACAATTTTGTAATGAGAATGAGATACAATTCCCTAGCTATACCAATATACTAAAAGCCATAGAATTTTAGAGTGGATTCTAATATCCTTTCACTATGAAACTAATAAGAAATGACTGCATTAGCTAACATTATGGACATTTTACTAGGTTTCAGAAGCTTTGCTAAGAGCTTTACATGAGATATGTCATTATTTTTCTTATTTTCCAGATAACGTACCTGAGTTTAAGAAGCACACACTTATGCACTTACTACGTGGCAGATCCAGGATATAAAGCTGCTGATTTGACGCCTGAGTCCCCATACTTAACCAGGGCACTGGCCTGAACCAACCACTGGCGCCACCCACTGGCCAGACTGTCTCAGAAGGTTCTCCCCTCTTCTGAATGGGGCTCCCGGCCCACCGGTTCTAATCTCTGCTAGGATATATAGAAGTCTTAAGTTTATGCCAGGGCTCCTATTACAAAGACTTGAGTCTCTGCTCATTCAAATGGCTGGTTTTATCATACCTGAAACCCTGACACATTAGCTTAGCTTCCCCCCACTCTCCACCAGGTCTGGGTATTGCCTGAGGGTAGAGGCCCCTGGCCCTCCATGCTAGGGCCTCTGCAGCTGGGCTCTCTTGGCCTCAATTTGATGCTTGCCTTGCAGCTGAGCTCTGGCAGCAGGATTAGCTTATCTGAAAGTCCTTTGACATGCAGAGTGTAGATCTGCTTGATGTGGAAAGTTAAAATAACTCTCCCTGGACAGAAACATGAGGGAATATCATTTCCTTTGAAACACTATTACTCACCCCACATACAGTGCTTAATTACTTCACCTGCAATTTTTTATAGGTTATTCTAGAATACTATCACAGGGAACAGGGCTTTTTAATCACATGTGGTAGATTCTAAATTGAAATGCTTTAACAAACTAAATCATCAGGAACTTTCATTTCTTAATCATTTCAACCCTGCAGCTCGGAACAAGAGCTTCAGTTGCCCCTTTTCCCTCAGATAACACTCGGATCAGACAGTAACATATTGTCTTGCTACGTGTGTCACCAGTTTTGCTTTGGCATTTGACCATCTGCAACAAAGGAGGTAAGAATAACAGGGTAATGACGGAAAAGTGTGTCCTGGTAACATTGTTTTCTACAAAGCAATACATTAAAAGGCACATGTCATCAACATCATGTCTTTGCTTTGGCTTTACACTATTGAGATATTCACAACAGCCTCAGGGAATTCTGACCTACCTGGAAAGGGAAGTCCCTAAGATAAGTCATAGCTGTCAGTCATATTTTCAAGTCAGCCTATTTTTAAAATGCCAGGTAAAAAGGCACATCAATAAGGAATACATTGAAAAGCCAGGGGAAAAATGCACCTACATTCATACCACTGAAATCTTCCGCCTCACTCAATGCAGTAGGAACCCGTCCAAGTGGAGGTTGTGTAGCTTTAAGAAAACGAAGGCCTCGGGCATATCAGAAACACAGCCAATCACGATTATCAAAAATAAATCATGTCTGTGATGCACAGCGCACAAGACATCGCTTCTATCCCAAAAGAAATATTGGGGCTTCGTGGTGTGGCAACTCCTCACAGCTGTCAGAAGCCAGCTTCCTTATCAGGCCAGCAGGGGTGTAATTAAAGACAATGGCCAGAGCAGCTGTATTGAAAAAACAAGTCATTTGTCTTACCCTCCCCCCACCCCTTCTGCTCACATAGTTAATCTGAACATAGCATCAGCTCCAACGCCAAGGCTTCTTCAAAAGGCAGAATAATAGAAAACATGTATCTGTTTCCCACGGTGGATTGTGAAGGTTAACGAAATACTTGCTGCCATCTTGCTATTACATTACACATTAGTAAAATGCAAGTAATTTAGGTCCAGAAATCCAAAAGCTCCTGAGAATAGGGCAAGTTTTGGCAAATTAGAAAAATTATCTTTAGGAAGAGAGAGAGTATAAGACAAATGGCTTCTACTCAGTGGTGTTCCAGAAAATGTTTAACAACCTGCTTTCTGAGAGCAATACGCTGATTCGTAACATTTTCTAATTTCCGTGGCACAAATATTTCCAGAGCGGCTGACTTCAAGTTGTCAGTGTGGCATCACTGACTACAGAATCTGAATATAGAAGTTGAGAAGAAAATACAGTCGGATGCTTTTATTGAATAAGGTATTTCCACCATACAGGTACAATAGATATAAATAATCTCAAGGCTATATATAATATTCATAGTTGAATATGGTAAAAAGTACTAGAAAGTGGTAAAATTGGAGTAGTAATTACTTTTGTATTTAATATTATCTATTGAAATCTTAGGTACTTTTTTTTTTTTTTTTTTTGGAGACAGAGCCTCAAGCTGTTGCCCTGGGTAGAGTGCTGTGGCATCACAGCTCACAGCAACCTCCAATTCCTGGGCTCAGGCGATTCTCCTGCCTCTGCCTCCCAAGTAGCTGGGACTACAGGCACCCGCCACAACACCTGGCCATTTTTGTTTGTTTGTTTGTTTTTTGTTTTTGAGACAGAGCCTCAAGCTGTCACCCTGGATAGAGTGCTGTGGCATCATAGCTCACAGCAACCTCCAATTCCTGGGCTCAAGCGAGTCTCTTGCCTCCGCCTCCCAAGTAGCTGGGACTACAGGCACCCGCCACAACGCCTGGCCATTTTTTTTGGTTGCAGCTATCATTGTTGTTTGGCGGGCCCAGGCTGGATTTGAACCCGCCAGCTCAGGTGTATGTGGCTGGCGCCTTAGCCCATTGAGCCACAGGCGCTGAGCCTTTCCTATGAACTTTCTAAAGTCCCCACATACTGTCCAGTAACTCAATAAATACTTAGTGAGCACCTATTGTGTTTCAGCTACTGTTCTGGGTTAGAGGATAGAGTATTACATAAGACAGCTGGCACTCTCTCATGGCCACCTCCCACCCCCTTCCTAGCTCATGCTCATATTTAATATTGAGAATGGGTCAGCCTTCCTTGGCTCTTCTTAGCCCAGGTTCATTTATTTCCTTCTTCTTCTTTTTTTTTTTTTTTGTTGTTGTTGTTGCAGTTTTTGGCCAAGGCTAGGTTTGAACCCACCATCTCCAGCATATGGGGCCAGCGCCCTACTCCTTGAGCCACAGGCACCGTCCCTTGCACAAGCATTGTATACTTAGGCATCCAATTCCTGGCAGCAAATTCCTCAATCGTGAGGATGACCTCTTCACCTCATATCTGCAACAGGGCCTGGCACAGAACCAGTCTGTGGCTAGTGTTTATTCAACTAACTTTGAGAAAGCTTTGTGGAAACCTTGAGAAAAACATTAGACGCAGTCATGGGCAGAGAGGTCTAGGGGGCAAGAGGCCTTTTGGGTGAGAATGTTTATCAGTGGATTATTATTATTAAAATTATTATAATTTACACACACTAAAATGCTCTTTCATGTCTGCATCTGGATAAGTTTTGACAAATGTTTACATCCCTGGGATTATCACAACAATCGAGATACAGGAAATTTTAATCACACCCAAAAGCTGTTTGCATACTCATTTGCTTTGTGTTCCTTTGCAGTCCACAACCAACAAACCCACTCTCAAGCCTGGCTTCCAGGCAATTACTGATCTGCCGTCTATCACTGTTACTTAGTTTCATCTGTTCTGAAGCTTGATATAAATGGAATCATGCTGTGTGTGCTATTGTCCTCATTCTGTGTTGCTTGACTCTATAACCTGTTCCTTTTTATGGCTAGGTAGTATTCTGTTTATGGACATAGCCCAGATTGCTTATCAGATGAGAATTTAAAAGAAAAATGTATCTATCCCCTTCCCAGAGCCTACTGTGGGAGACTAGAAGAGCTTCTGTGTGGACTCAAATGTATAGGCGGGCGGCCGAGTATTATCTCTGAATGAGGACCTATGTAGTTGGGGGTTGGAGAGCTGCTGCTGATGCTATTGGAGCCCCACAGACACAGGACCCTCTAGATCCACACCTGATGTATTGCCAGGATCAAACATGAAAGATATACCACCTGTGGGCAACCTTGTCTTGGAATTTTTTTAGTTTATTAATATAACTGGAGGTTAAAAGTATCGAAGTGGTCTAGTACCCCAAACCCAGGGTTGCCCTTCCTGTAGTCTTCTTTTTTTTTTTTTGAGACAGAGCCTCAAGCTGTCACCCTGGATAGAGCGCTGTGGCATCACAGCTCACAGCAACCTCCAATTCCTGGGCTCAAGCGAGTCTCCTGCCTCCGCCTCCCAAGTAGTTGGGACTACAGGCGCCCGCCACAACACCTGGCCATTTTTTTTTTTTTTTTTGGTTGCAGCCGTCATTGTTGTTTGGTGGCCTGGGCTGGATTCAAACCTGCCAGCTCAGGTGTACGTGGCTGGCGCCTTAGCCCATTGAGCCACAGGCACCAAGCCTCTTCCTGTAGTCTTCTATTTCAGTATTAAGCTACCTTGGCTTCCTAAAAGTCATTCTTTCTAATCATCTGTACTCACCTGTTACCCCTGTTCCCTCTGGTTCTATCTTTCCCAGGGACAGAGGGAGGCTAGTCCCACCCTCTGTAATGTAGCCACCCACACCAGATCTGTATCTTCCTAAGGATAATAGCCCTTTACCTTTAGATAACATTTTTCCACTTTAAAAAGCACTTTCACAACAATTATCTCATTTAAGCTGAGCCACAGCCTATCACAAAGGCAGGCTGTTTATTATTCTCATCTGTTAATACATTTTATAGGTGAAGAAACTGAAGCTCAAAGAGGTTAAGTGATTTCTCTGCAGTCCTGCAGCCAGGACCCGTTGGAGGTGGGATTAGGAGTCAAGCTTCCGGCTGGTGGTCCTCTGCCCTTCATCCTGCATTCCTAGACGTGCGAGATGTCCCTTGGGCACCCAACTTTTATTGTCACACCTGCTGCACTCTTTGGGGGATAACCAGCATCCCTATCCTCAGCTCCTGAAATATAAGAACAGAATGTCGGCTCGGTATCCATAGCTCAGTGAGTAAGGGCAACAGCCACATACACCAAAGCTGGTGGGGTCGAGCCCAGCCCGTGCCTGCTAAACAACAATGACAACTGCTACCAAAAAATAACCGGGCATTGTGGCGGGCGCCTGTAGTCCCAGCTGCTCCAGAGGCTGAGGCAAGAGAGTCGTTTAAGCCCAAGAGTTTAAGGTTGGTATGAGCTGTGATGCTACTGCAGTCTACCAAGGGTGACATAGTGAGACTATCTCACCAAAAAAAAGAAATAGAATGTGTTGAGAAGGTGATAATAATAACAGCATCTGTAAGCATTTGGCTGTGTCAGGTGCTGTATGAATGCCTTTTATAGGTCTTATCTTTAATACTCACAACTGGCCTATGTGGCAGGCATTACTATGTCTATTTTACAGTTG
This sequence comes from Perodicticus potto, assembly GCA_963574655.1. Classification (NCBI taxonomy): domain Eukaryota; kingdom Metazoa; phylum Chordata; class Mammalia; order Primates; family Lorisidae; genus Perodicticus; species Perodicticus potto. The sequence goes on from CAUYRH010046018.1 coordinate 14,382, forward strand.
AGAAAGCAGCAGAGAAGCTAACTTTCCCAAGGTGACCTGCTGTATCTCTAGAAATTTCTCTGGCCTCTCACAGCCATTGGGAACCATTGACTGTGCATATGCTTTGACATCCAGACATGCCTTGGCTCAAATGCTGACTCTGCCGCCAGTCTGCTATATGACCTTGAGCTGTGAGCCTGTTGTCTTCAAAATAGGAGAGTTCATTCCTCTCTTACCTCAGCCTCCCTAGTGTGAAGTGTGGCAGGCACCTGTAGCTGGGACTACAGGTGCCCACCACAACGCCCGGCTATTTTTTGTTGTAGTTTGGCCAGGGCTGGGTTTGAACCCGCCACCCTCAGTATATGGGGCCGGCGCCCTACTCACTGAGCCACAGGCGCTGCCCCGATTTAGTAGGGTTTTTGTTTTGTTTTGTTTTGTTTTTGAGACAGAGCCTCAAGCTGTCACCCTAGGTAAAGTGCTGTGGCATCACAGCTCACAGCAACCTCCTCCAACTCCCGGGCTCAAGCAATTCTCTTGCCTCAGCCTCCCAAGTAGCTGGGACAGGCGCCCGCCACAAAGCCCGGCTATTTTTTGGTTGCAGCCATCATTGTTGTTTGGTAGGCCTGGGCTGGATTCAAACCCACCAGCTCAGGTGTACGTGGCTGGCGTCTTAGCTGCTTGAGCCACAGGCGCTGAGCCGATTTAGTAGGTTTTTAATGGATTCTCTGTTATTGGAAGCATTCAGGGGGAGGTATCAGAACCCCTTGTGTAGGACACTATGGTGCGGAGTATTGCTTTAGGTGTCAGGTGGGAGTGGATACCTGACTCGCTCTGGCCATATCTAGTGAGGGATCGCCTTCCTTCTTTCTTTCCTTCTCTCTATCTCCCCTTCCCTCCCTCCCTTCCGTCTTTCTTTCCTTTCTTCTCTCTCTCTCCCCTTCCCTTTCTCCCTCCCTCCCTTTCTCTCTCTCTCTCTTTTTCTTTTCTTTCTTCTTCCTTATTTAGAGATGGGGGTCTCCCTCTGTTGCCCAAGCTGATGTGTAATGGTGCAATCACAGCTCCCTGCAACCTTGAATCCTTGGGCTCAAGCATCCCACCTGCCTCCGCCTCCCAAGTAGCTGGGACTACAGTTGCAACCCACTGCACCCATCTCACAGTGGAATGCCAAAAACTGCAAAAAAAAAAAAAAAAAAAAAAAGCAAACAGATGTATATGGGATTAATATGTACAAAATGATAGTTTTCTGGAATAGGGATGTAAATACCTGACTGGAAGGATGCACGTACAAAAGATAATAGTATATTACCTTTGGAAGGTAGGGTTATGGCTGATTATTTTTCCCTTTTTTTTTGTTTTGTTTTATAAATTTTCTGCATTCTGCAAGTAACATTTTTATGGTTAGGGAAAAAAACACTATTAAACATTTGTTTTTCCAGGGCTGCGGCTGTGGTTCAAAGGAGTAGGGCACCTGCCCCATATGCTGGAGGTGGCAGGTTCAAAGCCACGCCCAAAACCCGCAGAAAATAAAATAAAATAAAATAAATTTGTTTTTCCACCATTTCTCTTTTCCAAATGTGATGCATTATACTCGGACTAAGCCCCTGCTATCTTCTGATTATGCAACTAGTCCCACAGAGTCTCATCCCACAATTCTCCCGGACAGGCACAAACGGACAGGCCCAGATGTTTCTGAATCTACCAAAGAACTGGAACAAGCCTGTGGGGTGGGGGAGGGGTACTGTCTTTCCCAGGGCACTGTGGAAGGAGACATAATGGCTTAAAATTCTTTCGAGTCTGACTTTTCTGCCACCACACACTCCCCAGCTTTTATTTTGGAGGGCTGTTTTCCTCTAAGCACATCCATGATCACCTTTTCACATCAAAACACATGGCCTGCCGAGAAGCAGAAGAGTACAACCTGCTGCTTTCCGTTGGCTGCAGGAAACGCTCCAACAGCAGGAGAACAAAGGCAGCAAAGCAAAAACGCATTTTGTACGTCTTCTGACATCGACATGGGAGGGGACCAGGAAAACCATTATGTTTGATGAGTATGACGTAGGGATTAGAAAGGGCTAAGGGTACCCCCCAACTTCCACCTTCTCTCCTGTATTATCCCCAGGGGTGGCTCAGCCGACTTGACACCTGGTGGCTGGGCTGATAGATGGGATTTGAGTCCTGACTCTGCCATGTATAAGCCAATTTTCGTGAGCGACTTAGTCTCTGCTCAAGTTTTCACATCCCTAAAGTGGAGATACCACTAGTAATTACCTCTCAAGGTGGGTTTTGGACTGAGTATGAAGTGCACAGTGTGGGTCACAGCCTGGCACAGGGGAGGAAGCCGCACCAGTGGTGTTACTGACCGCCCCCCCCAATATCTCATTCTTATCACAAGCACAGCATCAGACATGCTGAACCCCTGATCACCCCCTTTTCTCTAAACCTGTTCCTCTCTGGCTTAGGTCATGACACTACCCAGCAAAGGTCTGAGCCACAGGCCGGAGTGGCATCCTTGATAGCTCCTTCTTTCAGTCCCCCAAAACAATCCATTGCAAAGCCCTGGCGACCCTGCCTCCCAGCTCTCTTACATCTTCCTGTCTCTGTTGCCATTACCTCTCCCCCTGGAACACTGAGCACACCTTCTGATTGTTCTTCCCATACCCTTCTTGGCCCCCAAAGCCTTGTCCCCACTGCAGCCAGAGAAATCTTAAAGTACAAATCAGGTCTTGTTGTTCTTCTCTTCTCAAAAACATTCATGACTCCAATTGCATTTAGGCGATACAAGGTTCCCGAAACCATGCCAGTCTGACCTCTGCTCACTCCACCAGTCTCAGCCTACACCCTCTCCCTTTCAAGGCTTACAAGCCTCACATATGTTCTGTCATTCCCTGAAAACATCAGCTCTTTGCAGCTTTAAGGACTCTGAGTTTTTTGTTTTTTTTTTTTCCAGTTCGGCCGGGGGGCCGGGTTTGAACCTGCCACCTTTGGTATATGGGGCTGGTGCCCTACTCGCTGAGCCACAGGGACCACCCCCGCTTTAAGAACTCTGAATGTGCTTCCCTCTCCTGAGGCCGTTCTTCTTTCCCTCTTTTTTATTTTTATTTTTATTTTTTTGAGACAGTGTCGCCATGTCTCCATTGGTAGAGTGCTGTGACGTCACAGCTCACAGCAACCTCAAACTCTTGGGCTTAGAGATTCTCTTGCCTCAGCCTCCCAAATAGCTGGGACTATAGGTGCTTGCCACAACGCCTGGCTACTTTTTGTTGCAGTTGTCACTGTTGTTTATCCGGCCTAGGCCGGGTTCGAACCCACCGTCCTCAGTGTATGTGGCTGGCACCATAACCACTGTGCTATGGGTGCCTAGCCATCTTCTTTCCCTCTTGGCCTGGGTCACTGAAATCCTTTTTTTCTTAGAGACAGAGTCTCGTTTTGTCGCCCTCAGTAGAGTGCTGTGGTGTCACAGCTCACGGCAACCTCCAGCTCTTGGACTTAAGTGATTCTCTTGCTTCAGCCTCCCAATTAGCTGGGACTACAGGCACCTGCCACAATACCTGGCTATTTTTTGTTGCAGTTTGGCCGGGGCCAGGTTTGAACCTGCTACCCTCAGTATATGGGGTTGGTACCCTACTCACTGAGCCACAGGTGCCGCCTGTCACTGAGACCCTTTCTTTAGGTAGGTCTCAGCTTCAATGCACTGTCCACAAAGAGGCCTTCTCTAGCCTCCAGTCTAAAGCAGCCCTTCCTGTTATTTTCTTTCCCTGTACTTTCCTTCAAGGGGCTTTTCACATACTATGATTTTTTTTTTTTTTTTTTGAGACAGAGCCTCAAGCTGTTGCCTTGGGTAGAGTGCCGTGGCATCACAGCTCACAGCAACCTCCAGCTCCTGGGCTCAGTGATTCTGGCATCACAGCTCACAGCAACCTCCAGCTCCTGGGCTCAAGTGATTCTCCTGCCTCTGCCTCCCAAGTAGCTGGGACTATAGGCGCCCGCCACAATGCCCAGCTATTTTTTTTTTGGTTGCAGCCGTCATTGTTGTTTGGCGGGCCCGGGCTAGATTTGAACCCTCCAGCTCAAGTGTATGTGGCTGGCGACTTAGCTGCTTGAGCCACAGGCGCTGAGCCTGATTTTTTTTTCTTTTTTTAAGTATCTGTGGATTCCTTTAATGTCTGTCTGTAAAGAACTGAGGTCTTAGTTCAATAGTCCACAAGGAACTGAATCCTAGCAGCAGTCATGTGAAGGAGCCTGGAAGAGCTTTCCAGGCCAGTTTTGAGAGTCTGAGAGCAAGAGACCCAGCTAAGCCATGCCCAGATGCCTGACCCACAGGAGCCATGGTATAATAAATGGTGTTATTGGCCTCTAAGTCTGGGGGCAACTTGTTGTGCAGCAGCAGATAGCTAATACAGCCACTAAACTGGTTTCCGAAACTGCTAATGGGTGATGACCTATAAATTAAAAAGTGCTGATCTAGGCTCGGCGCCTGTGGCTCAATGGGCTAGGGCACCAGCCACGTACACCTGAGCTGGCGGGTTCGAATCCAGCCCGGCCCGCCAAACAACAATGACGGCTGCAACCAGAGAATGGCCAGGCGTTGTGGTGGGTGCCTGTGGTCCCAGCTACTTGGGAGGCAGAGGCAGGAGACTCGCTTGAGCCCAGGAATTGGAGGTTGCTGTGAGCTATAACGCC